>ONZH01031232.1:0-14116 GCA_900303285.1 Rhinella marina
CCTGAAAAGGCGGTAAAAATAAAAGAAAATCATACTTACCTCATCCATTCGAGTGTGAAGAGGCTGTCGTGGCCAGCTTGAGATATCTTGCAATGATGTATGACACCACCACGCTGACCGACTTGATGACATCATCATGTGCCACACGAGATTTTGCACTGGATCTCCAAGCAAGATTACCATGGTTGCCTCTTTGTGCTCAAATTGATAAGGAAAGTATAATTTATATTTTTACTCGGTTTTTCTTCATTCAATAATGAGCTTTGTAACTATGTGAAATATTAAATATTTTTCAAAAAACAAGTGTTCATAATAAAGTCTTTAAATACTGCTCATTTAGAAACATGCGAAGAAGCATGGACAGATTTGGTCGCATAAATATTATTCTTGGTTATGCTACAAATTAGGTATTTATCATAATTCCACATGAATAATGAGTTATACTGTATAACCTATGATGTTAAACTAATCATTGCATAGTTCTGAGCATATTCAGCTTGTTACAAGATAGATATTCTTGTTTTGGCTTGTTCCATGTGCTGTGCTGTTTGTGCTTGTTTTTTTGCTAAAAGGTGGATTTTTCTGCAAGTGTCTTCTGTTATACAAAGAATAATTTGGCTAAAATGGAAAAAGACAGTTTCAAGTTTTCAAGTGCAAAATAATACATCTAGGGATTGAGGAATAATACACTTAAATATTGTCTTGGGATACAATTTTAGTCACAGAAAGACAAGAGAGTAATTGTATCAGATAATTTTTAAAGATTTGCTATTTGCTGCTATTTCCTGAATAGTGTAGTGAGATATTGAGTCACCTTGCCATTATATGTCTTACGTACAGTACAGACCAAAAGTTTGGACACACCTTCTCATTTAAAGAGTTTTCTATATTTTCATGACTGAAAATTGTAGATTCAGACAGCTATTTTACCATGAAGGCCTGCTGCACACAGTCTCTTCTTAACAGTTGTTGTAGAGATGTGTCTGCTGCTAGAACTCTGTGTGGCATTGATCTGGTCTCTAAACTGAGCTGCTGTTAACCTGCGATTTCTGAGGCTGGTGACTCGGATGAACTTATCTTCCGCAGCAGAGGTGACTTTTGGTCTTCCTTTCCTGGGGCGGTCCTCATGTGAGCCAGTTTCTTTGTAGCGCTTGATGGTTTTTGCGACTGTACTTGGGGACACTTTCAAAGTTTTCCCAATTTTGCGGACTGACTGACCTTTATTTCTTAGAGTAATGATGGCCACTCGTTTTTCTTTACTTAGCTGCTTTTTTCTTGCCATAATACAAATTCTAACAGTCTATTCAGTAGGACTATCAGCTGTGTATCCACCTGACTTCTGCCCAACACAACTCATGGTCCCAACCCCATTTATAAGGCAAGAAATCCCACTTATTAAACCTGACAGTGCACACCTGTGAAGTGAAAACCATTTCAGGTGACTACCACTTGAAGCTCATCAAGAGAATGCCAAGAGTGTGCAAAGCAGTAATCAAAGCAAAAGGTGGCTACTTTGAAGAACCTAGAATATAAGACATATTTTCAGTTGTTTCACACTTTTTTGTTAAGTATATAATTGCACATGTGTTAATTCATAGTTTTGATGCCTTCAGTGTGAATCTACAATTTTCATAGTCATGAAAATGCAGAAAACTCTTTGAATGAGAAGGTGTGTCCAAACTTTTGGTCTGTACTGTATGTCCTCTAACTTTCCGCTCTCTCTGTAAGATCAGTGGTGGTATTATTTAATTACCTAACATTAGCAATGGTAAAATCGATTTGCTAGGTTTGAGATTCTGAGTGAATGAATTTTATAAAACTATATAAAATGTGAGAATCAGTTGATATTTTCTCATAATTTAGCTGATTCGCCTCTTGGAGAATCAATGGAGAAAATTTGTTCTTCTTCACCTAACAATATAAGCTATAAGCCAAGCATGAAAATGATTTGTTAGTCAGGCTATATTGGAAGTTCCACTACTTTTGCAGGAATTAAAACTGGCAACCAGATTCTTTTCCTAATGTTTTACGGCTTGTATATAGTGCATTTGGAAAATCTTCACACCCTTTCACTTTTTCACATTGTATGTTGTGGCCCTGTGTTGAAAAAAAAATGTAAAAAAGTTTTACCTTATCATTCTGAACTCAAATCCCTTAATGATAAATAAAAAAAACACATTTTAGAAATGTTTTCAAATGTATTAAAAATGAAAAACTAAAATTTTGCATGAACATAAGTAGTCAGATTTCAGATCCTTTAATACTATGACACTTGAAATTTAGGTCTTGGGGCCTTATATTTCTCCTGCTCATCTTTGAAAAGTTTCTACACCTTGAATGGAGTCCATCTCTGGTAAATTCAGTTGGTTGGACATGATTGGGAAAGATACACCCCTGTCAATATAAGGTCTCACAGCTGGCAATGCACATCAGAGCAAAAGCCATGTCATGAAGAAGAAAAAACTACTTGTAGAGCCCAGAGAAATGATCTTGTCAAGGCACAGATCTGGAGGAGGGTACAAAAAATGTCTGCTGCACTGAAAGTTCCCAAGAGCACAGTGGTCATTCTGGCTGAACTCCAAAGATCTTTTTTTCCAGATGGAAGAAACTTCCAGAAGGTCAACCATCACTACAGCATTCCACCAATCTGGACTTTATGGCAGAGTAGCCTCTCCTCAGAAAAAGTTTCAAACAAACACCTAAAGGATTCTCAGACTGTGAGAAACAAGATTCTCTGGTCTGATAAAACCAAGATTGAACTTTTTATCCTCAATTCCAAAAGTCATGTCTGGGGAAACCAGGCACTGCTCATCATCTGCCCAATACCATCCCTACAGTGAAATATGGTTGTTGGACAGGGAGACTGGTCAAAATTGTGAGAAAGCTGAATGGAGCAAAGTACAGATATATACTTATTGAAAACCTAATCCAGTGTGCACTGGACCTCAGACTGGGCTAAAAGTTTATCTATCAACAATATAATGACTCTAAGCACATAGGCAAGACAACACAGGAGTGGCTTAGGGAGAACTCTGTGAATGTCCTTCAGTGGTCCAGCCACAGCCCTGACTTGAATCCAATTGAACATCTCTGGAGACCATCTACTGACGTTCCCCATCCAACTTGACAGAGCTTGACAGGATCTGCATGAAATCCAGGTGTGCAAACCTCATTGCATCATTCCCAAGAAGACCTGAGGCTGTAACTGCTCCCAAAAGTGCTTCAAATAAGGACTGATTAAAGGGTTTGGATAATGTTAATGCAAGATTTTGTTATTTGCTATTCAATAAACTAGCAAAGATTTCAAACATTCTGTCTTTTCTGTTACTTTGTCAGTATGGGGTATTGGTACATAAAAAATGATGGGAGGGAAAAAATGTAACTTTTTTTGTAGCACAAGTTTTCGACATAACAAAGTGTGAAAAAGCTGAAAAGGTCTGAAGACTTTCCAAATGCATTGCACAAGTGGCGGGATTTTTCCATGGTGGATCTCACTTCAAATCCTCAGCAATTCTGCAGCAAAATCCACTTGTGTTACATGTGGAAAATACATCAAATTCATCAGTGAATCAGCAAATATATTCTGACGGAAGAAGATGGAGGATTACATAACTCTTAGGGCTCACCATGACAGGCTCAGAGGGTGACAGACAACCTGATCAGTCAATCGGGGGCAGAATTCTGTCAGGTCTTGCTGCTGAGAATGCAATAGAACACCATTCTATATTTCACTTACTACCTGAGAGTTTGTGTCTTGGCTATGTCTGCCAAAAAGCAATTGCAAAGCAGACACAAGTCAGTAATCAAGCTATACTAGGGACACATTATATGCAGTGGCGTAGCTATAGGGGTCGCAGCGGTCGCAGTTGCGACCGGGCCCCTAAGCCAGGGGGGCCCCGAGGGCCCCCCTTGCCACTTGCAGGGCCGCACCGCCAATTAGCCAGGTGCGGCGCGGCCCTGCAGAGGGAGATGAGCGCTTCCATTATGGAAGCGCTCATCTCCATAGTCATCTGTATCGCCGTCCTCAGGACGGCGATACAGATGACTGTATTGTACTGGGGCAGGGGAGGGAGAGGTGTCTCCCCTGCCCGTTCCTCTGATAGGCTGCAGGCACTGGGCCTGCAGCCTATCAGAGGCCGGCTCAGGCGGCGCGATGACGTCATCGCGCCGCCTGAGCCGTACAGCGCGGGACACAGGCCAGAAGAGGCCTGCATCGCATCGCTGCTGGAGGTAAGTATAAGTGTTAATTTTTTTTTTTATTATTTTACTGGCACATGGGGGCTTTGGGGGCATTTTACTGGCACATGGGGGCACTGGGGGCATTTTACTGGCACATGGGGGCATTTTTACTGGCACATGGGGGCATTTTTACTGGCACATGGGGGCACTGTGGGCATTTTACTGGCACTGGGGGCATTTTTACTGGCACATGGGGGCACTGGGGGCATTTTTACTGGCACATGGGGCACTGGGGGCATTTTTACTGGTACTGGGGGCATTTTTACTGGCACATGGGGGCACTGGGGGCATTTTTACTGTACTGGGGGCATTTTTACTGGCACATGGGGGCACTGGGGGCATTTTTACTGGCACATGGGGCACTGGGGGCATTTTTACTGGTACTGGGGGCATTTTTACTGGCACATGGGGGCACTGGGGGCATTTTTACTGGCACTGGGGGCATTTTTACTGGCACATGGGGGCACTGGGGGCATTTTTACTGGTACTGGGGGCATTTTTACTGGCACATGGGGGCACTGGGGGCATTTTTACTGGCACATGGGGCACTGGGGGCATTTTTACTGGTACTGGGGGCATTTTTACTGGCACATGGGGGCACTGGGGGCATTTTTACTGGCACTGGGGGCATTTTTACTGGCACATGGGGGCACTGGGGGCATTTTTACTGGCACATGGGGCACTGGGGGCATTTTTACTGGTACTGGTGGCATTTTTACTGACATGGGGCACTGAGGGCATTTTTACTGGCACAAGGGGGCACTGGGGGCATTATTACAGTCACTGGGGCCATTTTTACTGGTATGGGGGGCATTTTTTCTGGCACATGGGGGCACTGGGGCATTTCTTACTGGCACAAGGGAGCACTGGGGGCATTATTACAGGCACTGGGGCCATTTTTACTGGTATGGGGGGCATTTTTCTGGCACATGGGGGCACTGGGGCATTTCTTACTGGCACATGATTTTGGGGGGGAATCAATGGGGGGAACTTCTGGCGCATTATTGGGGCATTTCTTACTGGCACATAATCTGTGTGGTACTAGTGGCACAGTACTGGGGGTGGTAGGATGATTTGTCCAGAAGATGGGAGGATGATGGAAAAGTAGTAAACTGAGATTTTTTTCTGTCAAACTGCAGACATGAGAAATGGCTGAAAAATGGCGTCTGGTCTGAAAGGAGAAGATGAGGAAAGAGAAGATCTACATCCGAGGAGACGTCACTGGATGTACGAGGTATGGGGCGCTGTATTATACTGGATGTAAGAGGTATGGGGCGCTGTATTATACTGGATGTAAGAGGTATGAGGCGCTGTATTAGGCGGGGGGGGGGGGGGGGCAGGGGCCCAAGCTGAACTCTTGCACCAGGGCCCATGAGCCTTTAGCTACGCCCCTGATTATATGGAAAGAACAGGGAGATATAATTGGGTAGATTTTAGGGTTTTATCAGAGAACGCTTAGCAGAGAGAATGTGGGACTGGTCACTTTAAGCTGTGTGTTGTTCCATAGTTCATACAGCTTGCTGACAAATTCTATCCTTCCACAAATTCACTTTCTGTGTATAGACAGCCAGCCAGCTTTTTTTTGTAAAACTAAGAACCTCAAGTTTCTAGAGTTTATAGGTCTATTGGCAGCACCCCAATAGCAAACATTCTGCTGCAAATGCTGGGCAATTGACCATTTTTTTTAAATCTAAAAACCTCAGTTTGTCATTTGTAATTGGGCATTTACATCACAGTGAAGTGCATTAATATACCCATGTTAGTGAACACATTGTAATACTGCAAGATTCCGTTCAGTTACAGCAAAGGCATTTTACTGCAGAAAGGCCATTAGTATACTCATGTTAGTGAATGCATTGTATCACTGCAGGATACCGGTCAGTTACAGCAAAGACATCTTACTGCAATTAGACTAATATATAATAGTATACCCATACAGAGGCACTTTACTGCAATTATGCCATTATTATACCCATGTTATTGAACACATTGTTTTACTGAAAGATAGCATTCAGTTACAGCAAAGTTGCAAAGGCATTTTACTGTGATACGTGATATTTTACTCTATTAGTATGGCTGTGTTATTGAAAGCATTGTATGACTGCAAAATAGTATTCAGTTATAGCAATGTTGCAAAGGCATTGTATTGTCATAACATTATTAGTATATCCCTGTTAGGCTGGGACAGGACTATTTGTTCCATCATGTATAATGGAAACAAACAGAACCGTTATGTGCCCCCATAGACATGTATTAGGAATGAGCAAAACGGAATGTCTCTTAGAGGCTTCTGTTTTGCATTCCGTCCTAGAATTCCGTTATATTCTTTTATAACTCTGTTATAATGAAACCTATAATGGAATTCAATAATGTTGATGTGAACACTAGAGATAAGCAAACTTTCGATTCGGCTGCTTCGCCAAATTTTTCAAAAAAATTTGCTTTGTGATGAATTAGTTCGCCACAAAGCGCATTTTTTTTGTAAGTAGCTGTGATATCGCTGATCCCCGTCATTGTACCTCTCAGATGCCGCAATCATGTATCTGAGAGTAATAATACAGTTTAAAATTAACAGAAAAAAATGAAATTAAACTTTCTGTCTCCATTTGCTCATGATGGGCTGGTCATCGCCATCTTGCTTGAAGACGCTACGTGAAATCTCTTGCGGCCCGAGATGACGTTGTCACGCTGGCTGGCATGGTGACGTCATATGTTGCCACACACGGGATTTCAGCCTTGATCTTCAATCAAGATGGTGGCCTGTCGCAAACAAATGGAGGAGGTAAGTATCATTTTTTTTGTTTTTTACTCTATTTCAGGTTAAATGATTCGCTACCATGAAGCACGAGAATATTCAGCTTCGAGGCGAATCAAATTTATCCTGAAATTCGGATTGAATTCCAATTCATTAGATTTGATTCGCTCATCTCTAGTGAACACATTCTGTTACTGCAAGATACTGTTCAGTTACATAAAAGTAATTTTACTGCAATAACCCTATTAGTATACCAATGATATTCAATGCATTGTATTACTGTAAGTTATCGTCCAGTTACAGCAAAGTTGAAAAGGCATTTTACTGCGATAGCACCATTAGTATACCCATGTTAGTAAACACATTGGATTACAGCAAAGACATTTTACTGTGGTAACACCACTCGTATACCTGTATGTGGTGAGGGCAGTGGTAGCAACAGTGAAACTTGGGACAAATACAGAGCAGGGAATCGGGAGGGGGGGCAAGGAGTCCACAATAAAATATTAGTAGTGGACAAGGTGAATACTATGATGATGATTGCGTGTGGTCAGGTAGCGTGATCAAGGTGCTGAGGAGGAGGAGGAAATATTAGAGCAGGAGGGTGGTAACAGTGGCGGCGATAAAGAACAGAGGAAACGTTAGGACAAAACCTCCAAAAGAACTGTTAAGGCCGGACTTTCTTCTATTGTGTTTAGCATGGGAGCTGTTGATGCTGCTATGTAAAAGATCTGTAGGATTAAAATAAGCCATGGGCATTCAAACACAAACATACTGTAGGCACCAGGGCTCTATTGCAGTATATAGAGCAGCATCACTAAATCCTGTGCGAAAATAGAACTGGCCAGGTTTCCAAATCTGAACAAGTCTGTCCTCCTTCTTCCTGTCTTCTTTGTGGCAGCCAGGCTGCACCCCCATGCAATATTTGTTATCATTATCAACTGCTTCTTCACCTGCTCAGACTCCTGCTCCTGTCCTCTGTTCCATCGTGAGACACCCAAAATAGAATGTGTGGCCATGAGAAAACTATTTATGACCAGCAATTAGCTTGTGTGCAAGTAGAACTCCCACCTGACCAAGTTGCTTGTGGTGCAGTTTCTGCTTAGCTGTGGTCAATGTGGCACAGTTCCTCACCGTCACTCAAATTTATTAATGTTCTATAGTATTACTACTTTTGGCCAGTTTTCCGTAAAAAAAGTTTCATTTAAAAAAAAAAAGGTAATGCAGTTCCGAGCACATGAGACATAATCACTAGTGTTGAGCCAGCATGTTCGGCCGAATATACTATTTGGCCGAACATGGAGGTGCTTGGGTCCATGTGGTATTCAGCCGAATACCGCATGTGCTCGAGCGCCATGCTCGAGTCCCCTCCCCGCATGCCAATTAGCCAATTAGCTTGCGGGGAGGTATGACATTCAGCGTAATGCCAGTAGCCATGTTAGCTACTGGCATTACACTGATTGGCTGGCCGGGAACACATCATCGTGTGCTATAAAGCACCCGGTGACATGTGACCCGGCCAGTGTTAGACAGGGAGAGCTGCATCAAGGAGGGACAGAGAGTGTAGGGAGAGAAGCACGCTAGGCAGGGATAGAAAACGATCAGAAAAGACCCAAAAGCCATTTTAAGGGCTATTATATCTGGCACAAACTTTTTTTTCATATTTTAGTACTTTGAAGGTGTTGAAAATAGCGCTAGGTGGCCTACCATTAACGCCACAAGCGCTGCTGCAGCAAGGAGGGACATACACTGTAGGGAGAGAAGCATGCTAGGCAGGGATAGAAATCGCTCAAAAAAGACCCAAAAGCCTTTGTAAGGGCTATTATATCTGTCACAAACCTTTATTTACTGACATTTCAGGAGTTTAACCCCTTAATGACCGGGCCATTTTGTACCTTCGTGACCAGGCTTATTTTTGAAAATCTGACATGTGTCACTCTATGTGGTAATAACTTTGGAACACTTTTACTTATCCAAGCCATTCTGAGATTATTTTCTTGTGACATATTGTACTTCATGACAGTCATAAATTTGAGTCAATATCTGTCACCTTTATTTATGAAAAAATCCCAACTTTACCAAATATTTTGAAAAATTCACAATTTTCAAAATTTTAATTTCTCTGCTTTTAAAATTGAAAGTGATACCTCATAAAATATTTGCTATTTAACATTCCCCATATGTCTACTTTATGTTTGCATCATTTTGTAAATGTCATTTTATTTTTTTGGGACATTAGAAGGTTTAGAATTTTAGAGGCAATTCTTAAAATTTTTAAGAAAATTTCCAAAACCCACTTTTTAAAGACCAGTTCAGGTCTGAAGTCACTTTGTGGGGCTTACATAGTAGAACCCCCCCATAAATGATCCCATTTTGGAAACTACACACCTCAAGTTACTTAACACTGATTTTATAAACGTTGTTAACCCTTTAGGTATTCCACAAGAATTAAAGGAAAATTGAGATGAAATTTCTAAATTTCACTTTTTTGGCAGATTTTCCATTTTAGTCCATTTTTTCTTTAACACATCTAAGGTTAACTGCCAAACAAAACTCAAATATTTATTAACCTGATTCTGCGGTTTACAGAAACACCCCACATGTGGTGGTAAACTGCTGTATGGGCGCATGGCAGGGTGCAGAAGGAAAGGAGCGCCGTATAGTTTTTGGAAGGCAGATTTTGCTGGACAGGTTTTTAGACACCATGTCCCATTTGAAGCCCCCCAGATGCACCCTATATGACAAACAATCAAAAAGTGACCCCATTTTGTAAACTACGCGATAAGATGACAGTTTTATTGGTACTATTTTGGGGTACATATGATTTTTAATCGCTCTATATTATTTTTTTGGGGAGGCAAGGTAACCGAAGAATGGATGTTTTGGCACTGTATTTATTTTTTGTTTTTTATCATGTTCATCTGACATGTTAGATCATGTGGTATTTTTATACGGACACGATTATATCAAATATGTCTACTATCTTTGTTTCAGTTTTACATAATAAAGCATTTTTGAGAAAAAATATGTTTTTGTGTCTCCATTTTCTGAACGCCATATCTTTTTTATTTTTCTTCAGATCGTTTTGTGTAGGGGCTCATTTTTTACAGGAAGAGTTGAAATGTTTATTGGTACCATTTTGGGGTACATATGATTTTTTGATTATTCATTATTACACTTTTTGGGGCAAGGTGACCCAAAAATTGGTAATTTTGGCACAGCTTTTATTTATTCATTTTTTCTGTGTTCATCTGAGGGGTTATGTCAGGTGGGATTTTTGTAGAGCAGGTTGTTACGTACGTGGCGATACCTAACATGTTTAATTTTTTTTATTTATTTAAGGTTTACACAATAATATCATTTTTGAAACAAAAAAAATCATGTTTTAGTGTCTTCATAGTGTGAGAGCTGTAGTTTTTATATTTTTTGGGCAATTGTCTCAGGTATGGGCTACTTTTTTGCGGGATGAGATGACGGTTAAATTGGTACTATTTTGGGGGGCATACGCCTTTTTGATCGCTTGGTATTACGCTTTTTGTGATGTAAGGTGACAAAAATGGCTTTTTTTTCATAGTTTTTATTTTTTATTTGTTCTTTGTTCATCTGAGGGGTTATGTCAGGTGAGATTTTTGTAGAGCAGGTTGTTACGGACGCGACAATACGTAACATGTCTAGGGTATTTTATTATTTTATTTTATTTATTTTTACTCAATTATAAATGTGCGTATATGGGAAAAAATATTTTATTTTACGTTTTTCATTTTTTTACACTTTTGTTTACACTTTTTTGACTCAGACCCACTTGGTTCTTGAAGATCCAGTGGATCTGATATCTATATAGTGTATCAGATATCAGATCACTATATAGTGATCTGATATCTATATAGTGTACTACAGTGTATTTTTACTTTACACTAAGCCTGATCAGGCTCCTGCCTTTAGCAGCGATGTCGGCTGTTACATTAGATTATCAGCTGTATGTTACAGCTGACAATCTAATACCGCTCGCCCATCCTGAAACTGGGGGGGGCTGGTGATTAGAGGGGGGGGGGATGTTTATACTTACGGGAGGGTGGGTGGGTTGGATGGGTATGCTTGGCTCGGCCATCCTGAAAAATAAAAACATAGCAGCGCAGCCCGCTGCTGCACTCTGCGATTGGTCAGTCTCTGCAGACTGCCCAATCACAGCGATCGTGGGCGGGGGAGGGCTTTGATTGCCCCCTCCAGAGTGTTTCTGAAAGCCTAAGCTTTCAGAAACAGTCGGCCCTGCGATCCTGTCACCCTGCACTTTGGCAGGGTGACAGTTAGAAGCCATGACGTGCCTGCACGTCTGAGTGCCTTAAGGCAGGGCAGCCCATGACGTCCAGGCACGTCATGGTGCGGTAAGAGGTTAAGGCCCTATTCACACGACCGTGTGAATGGGGCCGTATCTATTCTGCAATATTTCGGAATAGATGTGGCCCCATTCACCTCTATGGAGCAGGGAGCCGCCCCACGGAGCTAGCTCCATGCCGCGGCTCCGATGAAGCATGTCCTATGCTTGTCCACACACACAGAACACACGCCTGACGGCCCCCGTATTATTGCGGGTCCGCAATAATGCGGTCCCGCAAAAATACAGTCGTGTGAATGGGGCCTAAAGGTGGTGAAAATAGCACTAGGTGGTAAAGTGTGAACATGAAGTTTCTGATCATTTGAATTCCATTTTGTATCTGTTCAGTTAGGGGTTGTTCACATATCAGTTATTTGATCAGTTATTTCCATTAGTTATTGTCAGCCAAAACCAGTAGTGGACACTAAGCAGAGATCAGGTATAATGAAAAGATCTACACCTGTTTGGTGTTTTTGACCCGCACCTGGCTTTGGCTCACAATAACTGATGGAAATAACTGATCAAATAACTGATATGTGAACAACCCCTTAAAGTGTTGATCAGAGGTGTAGCTACCGGGGGGCAGGGGGGGCGACGGCTCCGGGCCCAGTGAGTCAGTCATCCTTGCTGGGCCCCCCCTATCAGGCGAATACAAGTGAGCGCTTCCATTATGGAAGCGCTCACTTGTATTTAGCGACCCCCTGGGAAGACAGTGGCGCGCCGGACCGGAGGGCAGCCGCAGCGTGGAACAGGTAAGAAAGGTTTTTTATTTTAATTTTATGTGGCTGGGTGGGCTGATCTGAGGTCTGATGGGGGCACAATACACTGATCTGAGGTCTGATGGGGGCACAGAAGGGTGATGTGAGGTCTGATGGGGGCACAATACGCTGATCTGAGGTCTTATAAGGGGACAGTAGGGGTGATGTGAGGTCTGATGGGGGAACAATACGCTGATCTGAGGTCTGATGGGGGCACAGTAGGGTGATGTGAGGTCTGATGAAGGCACAATACGCTGATCTGAGGTCTGATGGGGGCACAGTAGGGTGATGTAAGGTCTACTTAGGGCACAATACGCTGATCTGAGGTCTGATGGGGGCACAATACGCTGATCTGAGGTCTGATGGAGGCACAATACGCTGATCTGAGGTCTGATGGGGGCACAGTAGGGTGATGTGAGGACTGATTGGGGCACATTCTGCTGATCTGAGGTCTGATGGGGGCACAATACGCTGATCTGAGGTCTGATGGGGCACAATACGCTGATCTGAGGTTTATGGGGCACAGTAGGGTGATGTGAGGTCTGATGGGGGCACAATACGCTCATGTGAGGTCTGATGGGGGCACAATACACTGATCTGAGTTCTGATGGGGCACAATACGCTGATCTGAGGTCTGATGGGGGCACATACGCTGATCTGAGGTCTGATGGGGGCACATTCTGCTGATCTGAGGTCTGATGGGGGCACAATACGCTGATCTGAGGTCTAATGGGGGCACAATACGCTGATCTGAGGTCTGATGGAGGCACGATAACGCTGATCTGAGGTCTGATGGGGACACAGTAGGGTGATGTGAGGACTAATGGGGGCAAATTCTGCTGATCTGAGGTCTGATGTGGGTACAATACGCTGATCTGAGGTCTGATGGGGCACAGTAGGCTGATGTGAGGTCTGATGGGGGCACAATACGCTGATCTGAGGTCTGATGGGGGCACAATACACTGATCTGAGGTCTGATGGGGCACAATATGCTGATCTGAGGTCTGATGGGGCACAATACGCTGATCTGAGGTCTGATGGGGGCACAATATGCTGATCTGAGGTCTGATGGAGGCACAATACGCTGATCTGAGGTCTGATGGGGCACAGTAGGCTGATGTGAGGTCTGATATGGGCACATTCTGCTGATCTGAGGTCTGATGGGGGCACATTCTGCTGATCTGAGGTCTGATGGGGCACAATATGCTGATCTGAGGTCTGATGGGGCACAGTAGGCTGATCTGAGGTCTGATGGGGGCACAGTAGGCTGATCTGAGGTCTGATGAGGGCACAGTGGGCTGATCTGAGGTCTTATGGGGGCACAGTAGGCTGATCTGAGGTCTGATGGGGGCGCAGTAGGCTGATCTGAGGTCTGATGGGGGAACAATACGCTGATCTGAGGTCTGATGGGGGCACATTAGGGTGATGTGAGGTCTGATGAAGGCACAATACGCTGATCTGAGGTCTGATGGGGGTACAGTAGGGTGATGTAAGGTCTACTTAGGGCACAATACGCTGATCTGAGGTCTGATGGGGGGCACAATACGCTGATCTGAGGTCTGATGGAGGCACAATACGCTGATCTGAGGTCTGATGGGGGCACAGTAGGGTGATGTGAGGACTGATTGGGGCACATTCTGGCTGATCTGAGGTCTGATGGGGGCACAATACGCTGATCTGAGGTCTGATGGGGCACAATACGCTGATCTGAGGTTTATGGGGGCACAGTAGGGTGATGTGAGGTCTGATGGGGCACATACGCTTGATCTGATGGTCTGATGGGGGCACAATACACTGATCTGAGTCCTGATGGGGCACAATTGAGGTCGTGTCTGAGGTCTGATGGGGGCACATACGCTGATCTGAGGTCTGATGAGGGGATCTGAGGTCTGATGGGCTGCTGATCTGAGGTCTGATGGGCACAATACGCTGATCTGAGGTCTGATGGGGGCAATCGATCTGAAATATGATCTGAGGTCTGAAGGGTCTGAT
>ONZH01031233.1:0-10709 GCA_900303285.1 Rhinella marina
GGTTACACCGCTGTTGAGGCCTGAGCAGTGTGAACAGGTGGTGCAATGGATAGCCGATAGCGCTTCCACACAGTTGTCCACCAGCCAGTCATCCACACAGTCTCACTCTGACCCTCCTTCCTCCACACCTGGCCAACAGAGTCATCCCACCCTTGACCCCTCCCAGGAGCTCTTTCCGGGTCCTTTTTCAGATGTGCCGGAAGAATCCCTGGAGCTACCAGAGGAATTTGTTTGTAGTGATGCCCAACCACTTGAGTATTCACCATTCTCCTGCTGATGTGGACCCTGAACCAGCATCTGTTATCATGAGTGATGATGATGATGAGACGCAGTTGCCATCAAGGGAGGCTGTTGGAATGTCCAGTGGGCAGGAGGAGGAGCAGAGTGAGGAAGTGGAAGAGGAGGTGGTGGATGACGAAATGACCGACCCCACTTGGCCAGGGGTGATGTCCAGCGGGGAAAGCAGTGGAGAGGTGGTGGTCTGCGCAGCACCGAAACAGGCAAGCAAGAGCAGAGGGATGTCCAGAGGCAGAGGGATGTCCAGAGGCAGAGGGATGTCCAGAGGCAGAGGATGTCCACAGGCAGAGGACAGTCCAGACAGAGAAGTGAGGCCACAGCCAGCAGGGCCGAAGCTCTTCCCGGCAGCGGGCAGTCGCGCGAAGCTCCCCCATCGAGGCCTCGTACTTCTGTGGTGGGAGATTTTTTAATGTTTGTGCGGATGACAAACTGAGCGCGGTTTGCACACTCTGCCACTCAAAACTGAGTAGGGGCTCTGAGAAGAGCAATATGACCACCTCAGGCATGCAGCGTCACTTGGAAGTCAAGCACTGGGCTGAGTGGGAGAGAGGCAAATGCAATACAACCTGCGCCAGGTCTTCCTGCCACTGCCTCTTCCCCCTTTGTTGTGTGCTGCCACTGCGGTCCAGACCTCCAGCCAGGACACCTCCACATCTGCCTCTGCCTCGACTACTTTGGGGCCTTCTCCTGCTGCCTCCCCTTCCCCCGCATCTTCGCCTGCACCTTCACACTCCTCGTCCCATCAACTGTCCATCTCGCAGGCGTTCGACCGCAGGCGGAAGTACGCCTCGAGTCACCCCCAAGCCCAAGCCTTAAACTGCCACATCTCCAAACTGCTGGCCCTGGAGATGTTGCCGTTTAGGCTTGTGGAGACGCAGGCCTTCCGCGACCTGATGGCGGCTGCCGCACCTCGCTATTCCGTCCCCAGCCGCCACTACTTTTCCCGGAGTGCCGTCCCCGCCCTGCACCAGCACGTGTCGCGTAACATCAGGCGGGCCCTGAGGTACGCAGTCAGCGCAAAGGTCCACTTGACCACCGACTCGTGGACAAGCGCTTGCGGCCAGGGACGATACATCTCTTTGACGGCACACTGGGTGAATGTTGTGGAAGCGGGGACGGGGTCGCAAACAGAGACGGCCTACCTACCACCCCCGCCCAAGATTGCCAGCAGGGTTCTGATAAACCCTCTTCCTCCTCCTCCTCCTCCTCTGCCTTAACATCGCCCTCAGCCGCTAGCTGGAAGCGTTGCAGCACTGGCGCGGGGAGACGTCAGCAGGCGGTGCTTAAGCTCATCAGCTTGGGCGACAGGAAGCACAGCGCCCCAGAGGTGAGGGACGCCATATTGCAGCAGACGGAGATGTGGCTGTCGCCGCTGCAGCTAGGACCAGGCATGGTCGTGTGCGATAACGGCCGTAACCTGGTGGCGGCTCTGGAGCTTGCCGAACTCAATCACGTACCATGCCTGGCCCACGTTTTTTAATCTGGTAGTCCAAAAATTTCTAAAGACTTACCCCAACCTGGCAGAGCTACTGGTGAAAGTGCGGCGCTTGTGCGCTCACTTTCGGAAGTCAACTGTAGCTGCTGCTAGCTTAAAAAAAACTCCAGCAACGCCTCCATTTGCCTGAACATCGGCTGTTGTGCGACCTGCCGACTCGCTGGAATTCCACCTATTCCATGTTGGCCAGGGTGTGTGAGCAGCAGAGAGCATTGATGGAGTACCAGATTATGAATCCACGCGTGCCTCCAACTCAGCTCCCTCAGTTTGCCAACCACGAGTGGCCATGGATGGCAGACATATGCGATGTACTGCGTATCTTTGAGGAGTCCACCAAGAAGGTCAGCAGCGAGGACGCTATAGTGAGCGTAACCATCCCGCTCCTATGCGTCCTTAAAGAATCGCTCATCGCAATAAGGGAGAACGCATTGCACGCAGAGGAGACGGGGGTAAGAGGAGACGCAACGGAGCTACACAGTCAGACCACACTTTTGTCTGCTTCTCGGTGGCAGTTGCAGGAGGAGGAGGAGGAGGAGGACGACGACGTGGAGGTGGCTGTGGAAGAGGAGGAGGATGCTGGCGGCGAGGGTAGCAGTCAGGCTGTGTGCGTCCCATTGGTTCAGCGCGGATGGGGCGGAGAGGAGGCGGAAGAGGAAGAGGAGGAAATGGCAAGTGATCCTTCTGGTGGGGGCAGTGACGTCATGCCTATTCAGAGTCTGGCACACATGGCTGACTTCATGCTGGGCTGCTTTTCCCCGGGACACACGTGTTGTCCGGATAGTGGAGAACAAACTGTACTGGGTCTTCGCACTCCTGGACCCCCGGTATAAAGATAACGTCTCCTCTTTTATTCCGGTAGAGGAGAGGACGAATCGATTGCTGGAATACCAGAGGGAACTCGTGCAGAACATGATGGAGATTTTCCCACCCACCATCGCTGGCGGCAGAGAGGAGAGGGTCTCCCAGAGTCCCACAACATCGATCAGGCCCACAGCCACCAGGGGAACACTCTCCAAGGTGTGGGACACGTTCATGGCACCCCCTCGTGCAACTTCCATCACTGCGGGGCCCGCTATCAGCAGGAGGGACAAGTATCGGCGGATGTTGCGGGAGTACCTGGCAGACCGTACCCCTGTCCTCCCCGATCCCTCGGCGTCCTACACTTACTGGGTCTCCAAGTTGGACACGTGGCTGGAACTGTCCCTGTACGCCTTGGAGGTGCTTGCCTGCCCTGCCGCCAGCGTGCTATCAGAAAGGGTGTTCAGCGCAGCCGGGGGCATTATAACCGATAAGCGCAGCCGCCTGTCAACCGACAGTGCCGACAGGCTGACGCTAATCAAAATGAACAGCAAGTGGGAATTGACCGGACTTTGCTTCTCCAACAGTGGAAAGCAGCCAAAAGTGAAGTGCCATCTGTATGAAGTGCCATTTCCTCCTCCACCTCCTCCTCCTCCTCCTTAACCGCCTTAGAATTGCTCCGTAAAAAAAAAAAAATATTTATGGCTCACCTCTTGGGCCTACAAGCAATTTTTATCATGGCTCACCTCTTGGGCCTACAAGCAATTTTTATCATGGCTCACCTCTTGGGCCTACAAGCAATTTTTATTATGGCTCACCTCTTGGGCCTTAATACAATTTTTAAGAGGTCTCACCTCTTTGGCCTCCACTTAATTTTTTCGAGGGCTCACCTCTTGGGCCTCCATATAATTTTTTCGAGGGCTCACCTCAAGCTAACTTTGCGCACTCATTAAAATATTTTCACAACAAGGACCTAAGAGCCCTCGATGGGAGAGCTTTGTGTGGGGGCCTGTTATAGGGAAGAGATGCGGCCCTGCGGGCTCTAGCCTGCCTTCTCCATGAGCCTCTGGCCAGCCCACGGCCTCTTCCTGCCTTTTGCGGTCCTACGCATCCCTCAACATCCCCACTGCTTTACCTGCTAGACATGACACTGAGCCAGGTCGGGTCACTGACTTCGTCATACTCAACCACCTCCTCTTACACTGCCTCACTTTGCTCCAACAGCCTCCCTTGCTGGCAACTGTGTCTCATCATCGTCCCTAATCATTTTACACTTTAGTGCCCGTTCCACACCACCATCAGCTAGAGATGGAGCTTGCTCCAGTGTTTGGGCATCAGAACAAACAAAATCCTCAGATAGCTCCTGCGATTCTTGCATGGGTGGGAACACTGGGTTGATAACATTGGGCAGGGTGGGAGGAAGGAGGGTCAGAGTGAGGTCCCTGCAGTTTCTGCAGGCTATCGACGAGACTGGACTTTGTGGACTTGACTGGGTGGTGGACAGATTTAACAAATCTAGAAGGAGAAGGAGGGGTTTGCCGAGCTGTCTGTAAGGGTTGCGGAAATCCAGACAGAACCAAGGCCCAAAACTTGGGTGGGGTAGCAGGTTTGCCCGTCTCCGCCTCCACAACATTCACCCAGTGTGCCGTCAGGGAGATGTAGCATCCCCGGCCTCAAACCAAAGTGTTGGTGGTCAAATGGCCTTTTGCAGTAACCGTGTTACTCGGGCGTGGATGATGTTTTGGGACATGTGCCTGGGCAAGGCAGGGATGGCACAGAGGGAAAAATAGTGATGGCTTGATTGCTTTCCCCCTTGCCTATGCCATCTGTGGTTGTCATAGGCAACGTGATTTTAAGGGGTGCAGAATTTTATCTTCTTTTTTGTCTAGTTTGGCTTGGGGTCCATGGCAATGTAGAGGAAAGAAGGTTTCCTTGTATGGTCTCACTTTACAGAGAGGTTATATTGTCTTTGGAGTGTATTGTTGAGAGGCTGTGATAGTGGCGTAATAGTGCGACTTGGGCGCGTTATATGCACCCAGACATGCTTCCCCTGCTGTCCCAGTTGCATTCCAGCAGTGTTGGCATCCTTTTCTGAGGTTTCAGGGTGGACTTGGTGACCTCCAAGTGGTCGAATTGAGATTTCCAAGTGGCGAGCATTTTTTTCCCATAGACTTTAATGGGATTCGATATTCGGTCGAATAGTCGAATATCGCGGTCTATTCGAATCGAATTTCGAACTTTAGAATATTTCACTACTCGCTCATCTCTATCTTTTACATATTCTATTTTTTTCCTTATAGTTTTTCAATGCTTCCTCGCTCCCCTCCTGTTTTAGTGATTTAAATGCTTTCTTTTTGTCATTTATTGCTTTCTTTACAGTTCTATTCATCCACATTGTTTTTTTTCTTGTTTCTTAACCCTTTATTCCCATAAAGTATGTACTTCTCACAATTAGATATTATGATGCTTTTAAAAATATCCGATTTTGTGACTGTATTTTTACTTTTGAGGACTTTGTCCCAGTTAGTTAGGCCTATGGCCTCTCTTAGTTGGCTAAATTTTGCTTTTTTGAAGTTTGGTCTTTTTGTTCCTCCCTAAAGAAACACTCTTTTGAATGACAATTGGAAGGTTATTAGTTTATGGTCACTATTTCCCAGGTGTCCCCCAACATGTACATCTGTTGTTCTGCCAGGTCTATTGGTTAATACTAAGTCCAGTATGGCTGTCCCTCTAGTCAGGTCCTGAACCAGTTTGGAATGGTACTTGTCTTTGGTTATTGTTAAGAACCTGTTTCCTTTATGAGATATACAGGTTTCAGTTTCCCAGTCTATATCTGGGTAGTTGAAGTCCCCCATAATAACAACCTCATTCTGATTTGCTGCCTCGTCTATTTAGTTTAGAAGTAGATATTCTGCGGACTCTGGTATATTAGGTGGTTTATAATAAACTCCTATTAGTATTTTATTATTGTTTTTTTCCTCCATGTATTTCTACCCACAGTGACTCCACATGTTCATGTCCCTCATTTATATCTTGCCGGATTGTGGGCTTTAGATAGGACTTTATATAAAGGCAGACCCCTCCCCCTCTCTCCGATTTTGGCAATCCTTTCTAAAGAGACTGTAACCCTGTACGTTAACTACCCAGTCATAGCTATCATCCAGCCATGTCTCAGTTACTCCCATTATGTCATAGTCCTCCTCACACATCACTACTTCCAGTTCACCAGTTTTATTAGTCAGGCTTCTGGCATTAGTGTACATACAATTAAGAGGTTGATGTATTTTTTCCCCTACATCTTTCCTTCTGAACTGTTCTAGTTCCTCCTTCCATTCCTCCCACAGTTCCATTACCTTGCCCCAGGTCTCTATCTTCCCACTATCTGCACTATCTTCCCCTCCTATAATGTAGTTACCCTCCCCCCAGTCCCTAGTTTAAACACTCCTCCAGACCTCTAGCCATTTTCTCCCCCAAAACAGCTGCCCCTTCCCCATTGAGGTGCAGCCCATCCCTACGATAGAGCCTGTAGCCGACAGAGAAGTCGGCCCAGTTCTCCTGGAACCCAAACCCCTCCTTCCTACACCAGTTCTTGAGCCACTTGTTTACCTCCCTAATCTCCTGCTGCCTTTCTTGTGTGGCTCATGGTATAGGCAGTATTTTGGAAAACACTACCTTTGAGGTCCTTGCCCTAAGCTTATGACCTAAATCCCTAATATCATTTTAAGGACGCTCCACCTACCTTTAACTTTGTCATTGTTTCCGATATGGACCATGGCTGCTGGATCTTCTCCAGCCCCTCCCAGTAATCTGTCGAACTCGAGCTCCAGGAAGACAACACACCGATCGACGGTCCCAATCTTTGTAACAGATTGCCCTCTCTGTACCCCTAATAATTGAGTCTCCCACTACCAGCACCTGTCTGGCCTGCCCTGCTCTCCTGGTCCCCTGCTTACTGGAGCTGACATTCCCCTGACTGGCAGAGGAAGAGTCCGGATGCAGCAGTGCTCTCCCTGAACTGGCATCCCCCTCATCTGCCAAACTTGCAAACTTGTTAGGGTGTGTCACATCAGGGCTAGCCTCCCTGGCACTTTTCCATCTACCTCGCTTTCTAACTGTTACCCAGCTACTGTAGCTATCTAACTTTCCTGAACCTCTTCACTACCACCCTCCCCTACATCTACCCCATAGAGTGCTTGCTCAGTGAGCAGCAAATTCTTTTCCAAATTGTCAGTGTTGAAATTCACCCGGTTACAGTAGATACACGATGTGCAATAGGTAACATGTATCCCCTATACACAGGATAGGGCATATCAGATCAGTGGGGGTCCTACCACTGGGACCCCCACTGATCAGGAGTAGGGATGAGCGAAATTCTTGAAAATTCGATTCGGCTGATTTGCCGAATTTTACAAAAATATTTGCTTCATGACGAATTACTTCGCCACGAAGTGCATTTTTTTGTAAGTAGTGGGTGCAATGACAGGGAGCTGCGATAGCGCTGCCCCCATCATTGTACCCTTCAGATGCTGCGTTCATACATGATAGCGGTGTCTGAGTGTAAAAACAGTGTAAAATAAACATTAAAAAAATACATTAAATCAAACTTGCCTCCTCCATTTACTCACGACGCGTGGCATTTCGCCCGGGATCTTCAATCAAGATGGCGGCTGGTGGCCCGTCACGAGCAAATGGAGGAGGTAAGTATGGATTTTTTTGTTTTTCACACTATTTCAGGATAAATCGACGCGAAGCACAAGGAAATTCGGCTTCTAGGCGAATCAAATTTATCCTGAAATTCGGATGGAATTCCACTTCGTGGGATTCGATTCGCTCATCTCTAATCATGAGAACGCGAGTGCCATACCCCCTGCAGACTCACCTATTTCCGGCCTCCTAAAGAAATGAATGGAGCAATTGAAGCTCTGGTCATTTTGGGAGTGCAGCAGGGGGGCCTGCAGAGGGTATGGGGCCCCCATTCTCATGATCTGTGGGGGTCCCAGTGGTAGAACCCCAACAAACTGATAGTTATCCCCTATAACTTTTACCTAATGGAAAACCCCTTTAAATGAAGGAATGTCTCAGTTAATGGATGGAGGCTCTGTGTTCAGCTGGATCCCATCCTAGGTGTACTAGTTGTCAGCTGGCCGTTCTATGTGTGTAATATCAAGACATCCTTCTCTTTGTTTTCCACAACATTTGTGGATTACCATTAGTGTAAGGCGAATCAAAATCTATCGAGTTGATTTTAATCTAAATTTCAGGAAAAATTTGATTTGCCACAAATTTAAATTTCCTCGTGCTTCACCTCATCCACTTGCTTGCAGAGAGGGCGTTGTTGCCATCTTGATTGAACATACTGTACCTTGAGAAATCTCCTGTGTGGTGATGTGTGACATCACCACGCCAGTGTGCTGGCCAGGCGTGCTGATGTCATCATTGATGGCGTCATCACACCAGGACAATGTGATGATGTCATCATGTGACCGCGCAAGATTTTGCGTGGTGTCTCTGTACAGCATTAAAACAAAGTTGGTGAACTAATCGACTTCGGATATTGGATCTGAAGATTGATTCACTCACCCCTAGTATTATGTTTAATGTACTCAAAAAATATGTTAAACAGACTGCTCTAATGGATGCCATACATTGGCACCTGTCACCATAAGGTTCTATTGTAAAAAAAAAAAAAAAGTATACGTTAACTTAAATGTTTTTTTTTTCCGGATTCTGCAGGATGGAAAAGTGTAGTGTATTCCGCTATTGTATCTTGGATATTTTTTCTCCAAACATATATGTTAAGCTTAGAGCAAAACGTTATGTTAACCCTGTCTTATAAAGATGATGTACAGATTACAAGTGTTTTCTAACAATATCTGTGATATTTAATCATAAAAATCTTACCTAATTGTTTGGATTTATTGTCACTATCAAGGGTAACAGTGCTCCACTTGTTAAAGGGGTTCTCCAAGATTTCCCTGCTGACGGCACCGCGGCACTGCAATGACTACTGCAGCCTCCTCCTAGGCCAGTGATGTCATGTTCATCACTCGAGTGGTCTAAGTGCAGCTCAGTCCCATTCAAGTGAATAGGGCTGAGCTGCAATACCAAGCAGGGCCGCTGTACAACAGCTGATCGACAGGGGTCTAGAATATTGGATCCTGCTGATCTGAGATTGATGACTTTTCCTGAGAATAAATCAACATCAGAATCTCAGAAAACTCCTTGTAAAGCTTCATAGATATGTAGGACATTCACTTTATTACTCACTGGTGTTCAGTTGGGTTGTAAACTTACATTAATGACTGATGTTACTGAATTAGGGTACATATACACTTGCAGATTACATGCAATGTTTCCATGTGGGTTTTCGTGCAGAAAAAAACACAGCATAATACAGTATCAGCAATGTGAATAAGATTTGACAAATCTAATGTACACTTTATGTACTTTTTACGGGAGAAAATTGACCTACCATGAGGATTTTAAAATCCGCAGCATGTGAAATGCTTGTGTGACTCCACTCAGCTTCAAACTTTCTATGTAGTGTTTTTCCCCATAGACTTAACATATACAGAAAATCCCTAATAACAAACACATATAAACTGCATAAAAATGCACCAAAACCACAATAAATATGCAAATGTTTAGCACATTTTTGAAAAATTTGATTCTGCAACTTCGCTGAAGTTAGCCCAGAAATTCAATTTGTTTAATGCACCTTTAAACATGGGCTGTTGCTGGTATGGGATTTGACTGATTAGGTTGAGGGAACAATATGCAAATTATTGCTGCTCTTGCCTGCACTCTCCTACAGTTTATTTGACAGCAAACACAAAATATTAACCAGCTCTGGTATACCCACTTCTCCAACCTCAGCACTCTCTACCCTACAGGTAGGAGCACTTTTTCTGCCATCCACTTTTCCTCCTTTTCCACATCATCTAATATCGATGACAATATGCCATCAGGAACATCCAGCTCCTCCTCTCTGTACGTCTTATTGACTTCTAGGGCATGGAGACTTTGAAGGATGATTTGGAAAAAGTAAAGCCCGCAAAAGATGAGGATGCTTATCATTAAGACCTGGCCCCCCTAAGGAGTGCAGACTGGATAGTATTGGTTGGCACGCTTGCACTAAAATAATAAAGGCTTCCATCTTATAGGAATAACTAAAACTGGCACAGAATAAGTCTACTTGTACTCTCCCCCCAATATTCTTCTATTTATCATTTTCAGCAACAATCAGCGGATTGGCTGCCTGCAAGGTATTATGGGTGATTTTGCATTCCCAGGCTTCTTACTTTCACTTTAACATGTGCAGCCACCATTTTAGGAAAAACTGATTTGTTACCACGAGGTGCAAGGACATTCAGATTTGTTTCAAATAGAAGTTTTCCTAAACTTCAGACTGAATTCTGCTTTGAATGTTTTAATTCGCTCAACACTAGTTATGAGCCACCTAATATACCAACATCCACAGAAAATTTGCTACTAAGGAAAATAGATGAGGTGGCAAATCATAATGAGGTCATTATTATGGGGGACTTCAACTTCCCAGATAAAGACTGGGAAACTGAAACCTGTGGATATCATAAAGAAAACACATTCTTGACAATGATTAAAGACAATTACCTTTTCCAACTGAATCAAGAACTTACTAGAGGGGTGGCCATGCTGGACTTAGTATTAACCAATAGACCTGACAGAACAGCAGACGTGCAGGTTGGAGGAACCCTAGGAAAAAGTGATCATAAAATAATAGCCTTCCAACTGTCATTCAAAAGAGTGTTTCTTCAGGGAGACGCAAAACTCAGAACTTCAAAAAAACTAAATTTTATCAGCAAAGAGAGGCCATTAGCCTCACTAACTGGGATACTGTCCTCAAAAATAAAAATGCAACCACAAAATGGGATATTTTAAAAGCATCCTAAACTCTAATTGTGAAAGGTACACACAGTATATCATGGGAATAAAAGGGTGGGGAACAAGAATAAAATAATGTGGATAAATAGAAATGTAAAGGGGGGAATAAATGACAAAAGCATTTAAATCACTAAAACAGGATGGTAGCGAGGAATCATTGAGAAACTGTAATGACTGTAATGGCAAGACAACTTGC
>ONZH01031235.1:0-20671 GCA_900303285.1 Rhinella marina
ACTTTGCCTCCTTTGCCCCATTTTAAGTCATCTATAACTGAACATGTGGCCAAGAAACAACATATACAGTGCCTACAAGTAGTATTCAACCCCCTGCAGATTTAGCTGGTTTGATAAGATGCAAATAAGTTACAGCCTTCAAACTTCAAACAATAGCAGGATTTATTAACAGATGCATAAATCTTACAAACCAAAAAGTTATGTTGCTCAGTTAAATTTTAATAAATTTTAAACATAAAAGTGTGGGTCAATTATTATTCAACCCCTCAAACCACCAGAATTCTGTTTGGTTCCCCTAAAGTATTAAGAAGTAGTTCAGGCACAAAGAACAATGAGCTTCACATGTTTGGATTAATTATCTGTTTTTCCAGCCTTTTCTGACTATTTAAGACCCTCCCCAAACTTGTGAACAGCACTCATATATGGTCAACATGGGAAAGACAAAGGAGCATTCCAAGGCCATCAGAGACAAGATCGTGGAGGGTCACAAGGCTGGCAAGGGGTACAAAACCCTTTCCAAGGAGTTGGGTCTACCTGTCTCCACTGTTGGGAGCATCATCCGGAAGTGGAAGGCTTATGGAACTACTGTTAGCCTTCCACGGCCTGGACAGCCTTTGAAAGTTTCCTCCCGTGCCGAGGCCAGGCTTGTCCGAAGAGTCAAGGCTAACCCGAGGACA
This sequence comes from Rhinella marina, assembly GCA_900303285.1. Taxonomy (NCBI): domain Eukaryota; kingdom Metazoa; phylum Chordata; class Amphibia; order Anura; family Bufonidae; genus Rhinella; species Rhinella marina. The sequence goes on from ONZH01031235.1 coordinate 678, forward strand.
ACAAGGAAGGAGCTCCAGGAAGATCTCATGGCAGTGGGGACATTGGTTTCAGTCAATACCATAAGTAACATACTCCACCGCAATGGTCTCCATTCCAGACGAGCCCGTAAGGTACCTTTACTTTCAAAGCGTCATGTCAAGGCTCGTTTACAGTTTGCTCATGATCACTTGGAGGACTCTGAGACAGACTGGTTCAAGGTTCTCTGGTCTGATGAGACCAAGATCGAGATCTTTGGTGCCAACCACACACGTGACGTTTGGAGACTGGATGGCACTGCATACGACCCCAAGAATACCATCCCTACAGTCAAGCATGGTGGTGGCAGCATCATGCTGTGGGGCTGCTTCTCAGCCAAGGGGCCTGGCCATCTGGTCCACATCCATGGGAAGATGGATAGCACGGCCTACCTGGAGATTTTGGCCAAGAACCTCCGCTCCTCCATCAAGGATCTTAAGATGGGTCGTAATTTCATCTTCCATCAAGACAACGACCCAAAGCACACAGCCAAGAAAACCAAGGCCTGGTTCAAGAGGGAAAAAATCAAGGTGTTGCAGTGGCCTAGTCAAGTCTCCTGACCTTAACCCAATTGAAAACTTGTGGAAGGAGCTCAAGATTAAAGTCCACGTGAGACACCCAAAGAACCTAGATAACGTGGAGAAGATCTGCATGGAGGAGTGGGCCAAGATAACTCCAGAGACCTGTGCCGGCCTGATCAGGTCTTATAAAAGACGATTATTAGCTGTAATTGCAAACAAGGGTTATTCCACAAAATATTAAACCTAGGGGTTGAATAATAATTGACCCACACTTTTATGTTTAAAATTTATTAAAATTTAACTGAGCAACATAACTTTTTGGTTTGTAAGATTTATGCATCTGTTAATAAATCCTGCTCTTGTTTGAAGTTTGAAGGCTCTAACTTATTTGCATCTTATCAAACCAGCTAAATCTGCAGGGGGTTGAATACTACTTGTAGGCACTGTATGCCTAGCATGCACATGTTCCAACTGAACTCCCACACAGCCAAGTTCCTGGTGGTGCACTTGCTGCTGTACCACCTAGTGGATACCACTGCCTTTAGGGAACTGATGGCAAATGTTCAGCCTTTATGGAAGATACCTAGCCACCATTATTTCTCCAAAAAGTCATCCCTGTCTTGTACTAATGTGGTGGAGAAAGTTGACTTCTCCTTGGAATTGTTGCTGTGCGGCACGGCACACCACACCAATATTAACATCTGGAACAACTGTTACGGGGAGGGACAGTCCATGTCTTTAATGGCCCACTGGGTCATTTTTTGCACAGAAGCAATCATACAGCACCAGAGAAGCAAGGTCAGGTCCTATTGACAACTCCACATTTGTGTCAGTTTCCCACACCAGATGCTTATCCATCCTCTCCATGTCCTCTTCAATAGATATCTACCTGATCCTAACAGAAACAGGGCAGAGCTTTGCTTCCATTTCCCACTTATCATAAGTGTAAACTGAATGGTTGCCATACTGTCTGTCTGGCTGGCTGTCTCCCAGCCAACTACAACTGTTCAAGATGGTCAGCAACAATGGCACGAACATTGTGGCTGCTCTGCATTTGGAGGAAGTCACATATGCTCCTTACATGGTACATGCAATAAGTTTAATGGTGCAATGCTTTTTTAAAAAAAAGTATTGTGGCTGAAGGTGATGACCATGTCCAGGAGAGTTCCCGTGGATTTCAGCCATGCTTATGTGGCTAAGAATTCCCTCCTTGACTTGCAGCGACAGAAAGGTCTGCCTTTCCTGTGATGTTCCAACTTACTGGAACTACACCTTGCATATAGTTGTTGTTGTTAAGGTTGGAAAGAAAACAAAAGTCCATCAAGTCCAACCTGTAATCCTGCTATGTCAATCAACGGATCGATCCCTGGATCAATATCCATTTTCTTTTAAAAAGGGTTGGGCCAAAGGGAACACTCCAGCCCAGTCATAAGGAGTGTCCCCTTGTTTTTTGAGGGGGTTTAACACAGAATAGCTTCCCTTGATATTTTTTGTATGGTTCGTTCATATATTTGTACAGGTTAATCATGTCCCCCCTTAGATGTCTTTTTTCAAGGCTAAACAAATTCAGTTAATTTAATCTTAACCTCATAACCAAGATCTTCCAGGTCCTTTATGAGTTTAGTTGCTCTCTGTACTTTTTCTAACTCGAGGGATCCTTTTTATGGACTGGTGCCCAGAACTTAACTTAAAGGGAACCTGTCATCCCCGAAACACCCCCTGAACTAGAGTAAGCGGTGTATAGTGTAAGTGATGTTGAGTCTGGTTATGTAATTTTTATCTTCGTACTCACTTGCATTCTGACGCTGTGCTCCCACAAACCAGCAGTAAAATGCACTCACTGGACTCCAGTGCTCACTCACATAATGGAGAGGACTCAAAGAAGAGTCCAGTGAGTGCATTTTACTGCAAGTTTGTGGGAGCACAGCGTCGGAATGGAAGTGAGTATGAAGATAAAACTTTCATAATCGGATTCAGCATCACTTTACTCCACTTACTCTAGTTCAGGGGGTGTTTCGGAGATGACAGGTTACCTTTAAGTTGAGGCTGCACCAATGCTTTGTATAGTGGCAATATTACATCCCTGTTCTGCGAGTCCATACCTCTTTTAATACAAGACAAAATTCTGTTGGCCTAAGAGGCAATGACTAGCATTGCATTCTGTTATTTAGTCTATGATCTACTAATACACCCAGATACTTCTCAACAAGTGGCTCTCACAGTTTTACTCCCCCTAGGCTGGAGCATATGTAATTAGCAGTGTAAAACAGTCAATGAATACATCATGCAACAGACCACCACAGCGGGGAGCATGTGTTATTCTGAGCTCAGAAAGTGGCAGCTCATCAGGGATGTGTGTCATGTACTCAGGCCCTTCGAAGAAGCCACCAGATTTGTCAGTAGGAGCAACAGTGGCATCAATGATGTCATCCCCCTAACATTTATCTTAGGGAAATATTCACACTGATGCAACAAGGGATGGTTGAAAAAGAACAGCTTCAGCATCCTTGTTGGGGACCAACAATAGCAAAGTCCTATGGAGAAGGGAGTGGATAAGGACAAGGAACTACCACTGAAGCAGAAGAAGTAGTTGGTGGTGCAGCAGTACATGGCTGATGATGATTACGACACTGGCCATGATGATCAATCATCGCAGTAAGGTTGCAGATACAGAAAGATCTAGGTACTTATCGATCTTATCGCTGTACTGTCTTGTCCAGCTCGGAGTATCATTTCAATATCATTCACCATGGTAAGTGGCATCTTTACATCCACATGGCCAAACTTGTTCTTCACAAGCGCACAAAATTTCACTTTTGTCAAAATGAATAAGGCATGGATCTGTGAGTATTTTAACACACCTCTTGCTATGGCCAGTGAATAGTTCTGCTGATGGTGGCTATTTAACAACAGCTCAATTATGCCACTGCTGCCGTCTGCCTGCCTTCATGTTCCATACTGTATTGCTGATACTGCCACTGTCAAACGTGCTATTCCTCCTACTGCAACTATCTGTACTACTACTGCTTTTCCAGTACTTTTACTATCTCTAAACATTTGCACATCTACTGGCTTGTCTGTTAGGTTCCATGCTGTGAAGCTACTGCTTCACATACTATTGCTGCTACTATTAGTCCTACGGAGCAGAAAAATCTACCACCTTGTCTATGAGGTTCAACTGTATTACTGACCTCCCAAAAAGGGAGACTTTTTGAATGCTTGCTCAGAACAAACCATTGTTTCTTCTGACATTAATATATCTAAGTATAAACACGGGCAAGCATCTGACCCCTTTAAAGCATAATGTTTGGATGATTGTTCAGAACAAGCTACTGTTTTTTCCTATACTAGACTGTGCATATTAATACAAGCAGTGATCTGCCCCCATTAAGGTATCGTTTTAGAATACCTGTTTAAAACAAACCAGTGTTTCTGCTGATACTAGCATGTGTATAAACATGGATAGGCATCTGTCCCCGATAGTATATAATATTTGGACTGCTTGTTCAGTACAAGTTACTGTTTTTTTTTGTCAAATACCACTTTGTGTGTGTGTATAAGCATCAACAGGCATCTGCCCCCAATAATGGACAATTTTTAGAACTTTTTGTAATTTTAAAAAGCAAGGCAAATCCAACTATGTAGTGTGTGTTTATATAGACTGTTTGTTAAAATTATCCACCATTTATTTATTCTACAACTCTCAGTGTCACTCTGATATTAGAAACAATTATTAAAATAAAAATATAAAAAAGAAAGAATCAAAAGATAAAAAATATGAGCTTTAGGAGACCTCAGAGTTTCATACTACAAATTTTGGGCCAATTGGAGCTATTTTGATTACGGTAGAATCAAATAAGACCCAAATCAAATTTTGACCAATTTGTTAGAATCAGACCCAAAACAAATTTTAAGAAATTCAGTCATCTTTATATCTAATGCTGCCATGCATGTCACTATTTACAATTATGAATCCATTCTATAGTCCTTCACATTGAACCAAACTGTCACTGATTATTTTTAAATTGAAGCAATTTATGTTTAATTGTTCATGTAGACCCGCTTGTGCTATTGTTCTCATTTGAAAAATATATTTACATTCCTACTGTAAAACCTACCTGTCAATGTCACCCCCTCTTGGTAATGGTTGAATGAGCTCTAATTTTAGTATAAATTCCAAACCCATCTGTATCTGATTTATGTGTCATATGATGGGGGTATCTCTTTTGCTATTCTCTTGTTTTGACCACATAACCCTATTGGCAAGAACATGTAATTCTGTATACAACACATTTAGAACAGCAGTTTATGAAGTCTTGAATGTTAAATATGTTTTAAAAGAGCTTGAAAACTATTTTAAAGGAAGTTTTTTTTCATACCAACTCATTTTATCCATTCAGAATTCTATACATTCTATCCATTCACTCTTTCTATCCATTTAGCAGCCTCAATGTGTAATAGAGGAAGTTATAACCCTGTCTCTGATGCACCTGCCTTTCTTATATTTCTTATATTTCTGTGCTTACAGATCTTTAAAAGCTGTATTCATAAGTAACATGTCTCAATATTTTGTCCCAGATGCTTTTGAACTCCCCATAAGTTCTGTTAAATGTTCTTATGAATCTAATCAGCTCTTTTCCTCACTTATACTCCTGGGGATCTCTTCACAATTTTTTATAATGAATGTTTGTATAGTTTTTTCAGCTTCAGGAGTTCGGCTGCTCAATATATAACCCAATGTTTATTTTATCACCTAGACTTGTTTCATACAGTATATCTTGAATCTGATAAATTCAAATACATAAAAGAAGGAAATGCATAAAGAGGACAGGACCTTAACAGGCACAGAAAAGGGACAGGTTTTGGCAGAGAGTTACCCATGTTGGGATAATTGTCCTATTTTTCAAGAAGCACAGCAACAATAGGTATGATAGGAATTATTTTTTAATAAACCTTTTCGGATTATAATGAATGGGAGAACTCCGCATCTATGTGAGATACAGGACTGGTTCTAATTATGTCTGATTTTATTTATTATTTTTTTTACATTAATCATAGATTCAGCAACCGGAGAGGGTTCAAACTGTGCCATTAGCTTCAAATCCCCTTCAACCATTAGAACCCCAGATTAAATTGCCTGACCATTTTTCTGGTGATAGAAAACAGTTTGTGGCATTTAGAGAGACATGTAAATTGTATTTTCAGCTGCAACTGTATTTATCAGGTTCTGAACAACAAAGGGTTGGTATAATTATCTCCCTGTTACAAGGTAATTCTGAAGAATGGGCTTATTTACTACCGGCTGACTCCCCAAGCCAACATAGGTAGATTTATTTTTTGGGAGGGAATTTTTTTGCAATGAACCTGATTGTACTGCTTTTGTGGAATCTCAGTATCTCTCTGTCAGGGGAAGAGTACTGTGTGGTATGTGGGTGGAATTACCCAGCACTTCGGTGTCAGTTTCAATTAGGTCTCTCTGAGTCATTAAAGAAGATATTGGTGAACTACTGTACCCTTCTCCTGACACCTTGACCATAAGACTGGTTAGATGTCTTTGAGAAAGACGGAGAGAGCGACTTTCTGCATCCATGATAGTCTCTAATTCTGATTAACCTCCTGTGGATTCCAAAGCAGTGGGATATTCTGAAGAACCCATGTAGCTCGGAGAGATGGTTTCTACACAGGATCGCAGGGATTTTAGAAGGAAGAAGGGACTCTGCTTCTATTGTGGAAGTGTAGATCATCTCCTGAGGGTCAGTCTAAAATGGATGGTATCAAAGAAGTCTCCTCGTTCAGGGGTGGATCAAGTAGCCACTTCAGTGACCAGGTACCCAATAACATTTCAAAAAATATTTTTACTTCCTGCACGTATTTCATCTAAGTCATTCAAATTGCTCGGAGTGGCTTTTGTTGACTCAGGGTCTGCCACAAATTTTATTAATTATGATTAGAGATGAGCGAACATGCTCGTCCAAGCTTGGTGCTCGTTCGAGCATTAGTGTTTTCGCATATGCTCGCTACTCGGACGAGCATATCGCGATCCTCGAGGAAATGGCAACTTCCTCTTCCTGCATGTTAGCCGCCTTTTTTCAGCCAATCAACATGCAGGAGAGTCTTTGGAACCTCCTAGCATTACGTGGGGCCCCTACAAGTCGATAGCAGGGATTCGCTGGCCAGATCAGATGACCTGGGAATATAAGAATCTGGTCCCGCGATGCTCGCGTCATACGCCGTCTGCATGAGATTAGGGATAGAGCTGCTGTCTGTCAGGGAGAGTGTTAGGGCCTGAATTTAGATGTTGGTTAGGCAGGAATCACCCACAAAGAACCCAACAGCCCTTCTAAGGGCTACAAGCACGTTTTTGTTTTTTGTTTAGTGCAGCTACCGCCATCTTGGCTGCACACTGTGCACAGCGACTGGTGGCAGAAAGGGGACAGCACGTGGTCCACACAGACCCCAATGAAATTGCCCAAAGTCCTCTCAGTACTCATTTTTGCTGCTGCTGTACCTTGGCTTGCTGGGATCTGTAGTGCAGTCTAGGGAATACGTTTTTTCACTCAGTTATATAAACTACAGTCCAGTGAACAATTGTGAGGTGTGCGATACACTAGCCGCAGTCTAGAGAATACGTTTTTTCACTCAGTTATATAAACTACAGTCCAGTGAACAATTGTGAGGTGTGCGATACACTAGCCGCAGTCTAGATAATACGTTTTTATTCCCAGTTATATAAACTACAGTCCAGTGAACAATTGTGAGGTGTGCAATGCACTAACCGCAGTCTAGAGAATATTTTTTTTTCACTCAATTACATAAACTACAGTCCAGTGAACAATTGTAATGTGTACGGTACAATAGCCGCAGTCTAGAGAATACGTTTTTATTCTCAGTTATTTAAACTACAATCCAGTGAACAATTGTGAGGTGTACAGTACACAAGCCGCAGTCTAGAGAATACGTTTTTATTCTCAGTTATATATATCTTACAGTCCAGTGAACAATTGTGAGGTATGCGATACACTAGCCACAGTCTAGAGAATACGTTTTTATTCTCAGTTATATAAACTATAGTCCAGTGAACAATTGTGAGGTGTGCGATACACTAGCCGCAGTCTAGAGAATACGTTTTTTCTCTCAGTTATATATCCTACAGTGCAGTGCAAAATTGAGTGGTTTGCGGTGCAATAGCTGGAGTCTAAAGACTACATTTTTTTGCCTCAGATAGTAATTCTGCTGTCTACTGATAACGGCCATATATTAATAATAATATTAATATATGGCCTCAGATATTAATTCGACAGTTTGGTGAATATACAAAATGTTGAACCCAAGTAGTGCGTGAAGAGGTGTCGCATGATGATGATGATGATGAGACACGGTTGTCAGACATTGACGTTGTTGTCAGGGCAGTATGTCCGAGGGGGGAGCAGGGTGAGGAATCGGAGGAAGAGCTGGTGGATGATGAGGTGACTGACCCGAGCTGGGTTGGTAGGCCTAGTCAAGACAGTGCTTCTGAGAGGGAGGCAAGTGCAGCACCAGAACAGGTTGGAAGAGGCAGTGGGGTGGCCAGAGGGAGAAGCAGGGCCAGAGCAGGTAGATCAGCAACTGTTTCACGGAGTCAAGCTCTCATGCTGAGGCCTAGATGTTCGCAAGTCTGGAGGTTTTTTAAAGAAAGTGAGGATGACTGACGGACTGTGGTGTGCAACCTGTGCCACACCAGGATCAGCAGGAGAGCCAACACTACCAGCCTAACCACTACCAGCATGTGCAGGCATATGAGTGCTAAACACCCGACTCAGTGGAACCAAGGCCGTTCACCACCTGCGGGTCACACCACTGCCCCTTCCCCTGTGTCACATGCTGGCTCAGCGAGTCAACCCCCCGCAGAGGACCCCGGCACAAGCGCCTCCCGCCCTACAACCACCCATTCACCTACACGATCCTCCACAACCTCCACCAATGTGTCCCAGCGCAGCGTTCAGCTGTCTTTGCAGCAGACATTTGAGCGCAAGCGCAAATACAATTCCAGCCATCCACATGCACAAGCCCTAAACGTCCACATATCCAAATTGTTGAGCCTGGAGATGCTGCCCTATAGGCTGGTAGAGACCGAGGCCTTTCGCAATCTCATGGTGGTGGCTGCCCCTCGGTATTCGGTCCCCAGCCGCCACTATTTTTCCCGATGTGCCATCCCAGCCCTACACCAGCACGTGTCAGAGAACATCATCCGTGCCCTGACCAACGCTGTTTCTGAGAAGGTCCACCTAACCACGGACACGTGGACAAGTGCTGCCGGGCAGGGACACTATATCTCACTGACGGCACATTGGGTTAACTTGGTGGAGGCTGGGACCGAGTCTGGCCCTGGGGCCGCTCATGTACTGCCCACAACGAGGATTGCGGGGCCTACCTCGGTCACGGTTTCTCAGATGTACTATGCCTCTTCCTCCAACCCCTCCTCCTCCTCCTCCGAATTACCATTCGTGGGCACGGCGCCTTCAGTCATTAGCTCTAGGGGCAGTGCCATGGGTAAGCACCAGCAGGCGGTGCTCAAACTGCTGAGCTTAGGTGACAAAAGGCACACCGCCCAAGAGCTGTTACAGAGCATCACGGTGCAGACCGATCTGTGGCTGGCACCGCTGAACCTCAAGCCAGGCATGGTTGTGTGTGACAACGGGCGTAACCTGGTGGTGGATCTGCAACTCGGCAGACTGACACATGTGCCATGCCTGGCTCACGTGTTCAATCTCATAGTTCAGCGTTTCCTCAAGACATACCCCAATTTGTCAGATTTGCTCACCAAGTTGCGCCGCATCTGTGCGCCTTTCCGCAAGTCAACCACAGATGCTGCCACTCTCAGGGCAGCGCAGAGGCGCCTACAACTGCTAGCTCACCGGCTGTTGTGCGACTTGCCCACGAGATGGAATTCGACATTAAACATGTTATCCAGAGTTTACCAGCAGTGCAGAGCGATTGTAGACTGTCAGATGTCAACTTCCACCAGAACTGGTAGTCAGGTCAGTCAGCTTCCTAAAGTCTACAATAAAGAGTGGACGTAGATGTCTGATATCTGTCAGGTGTTGAGCAACTTTGAGGAGTCAACACAGATGGTCAGCGGCGATGCCGTTATTATCAGCCTCCATCCATTAGCAACCATCCCGCTGCTTTGCCTGTTGAAAAACTCACTGCTCAGCATGAAGTCAGAAGCTTTGCGCTTGTCACAGGAGATGGGGGAAGAAGATATGTCGATTGATAGCCAGAGCACCCTCCGGTCTGTTTCTCAGCGCGTATTGGAGGAGGGGGATGAGGATGAGGAGGAAGAGGAGGAGAATGTTGGCGAGACAGAAGAGGGTACCAATGCTCAGTCCTTAACTCTTGAGCGTGTATGGGCTGAAGAGGAGGAGGAGGCGGAAATGGAGGGTCAGGCCAGTGAGGAGAGGGAATTCTTGCGTGTTGGGACTCTGGCGCACATGGCAGACTTCATGTTAGGCTGCCTGTCCCGTGAACCTCGCGTTAGAAGCATTTTTTCAAACACCTATTACTGGGTGTTCACTCTCCTGGACCCATGGTACAAGCAGAACCTTTTCACTCTCATCCCTGTAGAGGAAAGGAGTTTGAGAGTGAATCAATATCAACAGGCCCTGGTGCACAAGCTGAAACAATCCTTCCCGTCTGACGCTGCTAGCGGCAGAGGGCGTGCTTCTGTGGGCCAAGTAGCGGGGGAGAGGAGGCAAGCAGGCAGCTTGTCCAGCACTGGCAGGGGAACGCTCTACAAGGCCTTTGCCAGTTTTATGTCACGTCACCCCAGAAAGACACTGTCACCTGTCCCCAGTCTAGGCAGAGTAGGGGGGAGCTGTACAGAAAGATGGTGAGGGAGTACCTAGCTGACCATACCAACGTCCTCCGTGATCACTTTGCTCCATACAACTACTGGATTTCAAAGCTGGACATGTGGCCTGAACTGGCGCTGTACGCCTTGGAGGTGCTGGCCTGCCCTGCCGCTAGCGTGTTGTCAGAGCGGGTATTCAGTGCAGCTGGTGGCGTCATCACCGATAAGCGTAGACACGCCTGTCAACTGACAGCGCTGACAGGCTGACGCTTATTAAAATGAGCAAATCCTGGATTTAACGGGAATTCAAATCTCCTCTGGGGGAAAGCAGCTAAAGAATAAGATTCCTTATGTATCCGATTCCTCTCCTCTACTCCTCATCCTCCTTCTCTTCATTGCCAAACGCTGACCCAAAAGGGAATTTTTTAGAGGGCCAACTGGCACTCTTTTAAGACAATGTTTCCGGAGGGCCACCTACAGGCCCTCTCTCCACACAATTTTTCCGGAGCGTCAACTACAGACACTCTAAAACCATTTTTCAGGAGCGTCAACTACAGACACTCTAAAACAATTTTTCAGGAGTGTCAACCACAGACACAAAAAAAAATTTTTTTTTTAGAGGATCGACTTCAGACACTCCAAAAAAAATTTTTTGCGAGGCTCACCTACAGCCATTTGACTGCAATCTCAGTCGGACAAAGGCATTGGTGGTGTCAACGCCATGCTGTGTCAGGCTAAATTTTTGGGTGGTTCATCTGCTACCTCAGTCTAACTTGTTGTCATCGCCGCCATACAGGGCCTCGATAAATTTTGTATGTGCTTCGCCTGCTTTTGCACTGTAACTCGGTCACTCTGTAGTCACAGCCATACAGGGCCACTGTAAATTTTTATGTGCTTCGCTTTCTCCTGCACTGTAACTCGGTCACTCTGTAGTCACAGCCATACAGGGCCACTGTAAATTTTTATGTGCTTCGCCTGCTCCTGCACTGTAACTCGGTCACTCTGTAGTCACAGCCATACAGGGCCACTGTAAATTGTTATGTGCTTTGCCTGCTCCTGCACTGTAACTTGGTCACTCTGTTTTCAAAGCCATACAGGGTCACGCTAAATTTTTATGTGCTTCGCCTGCTCCTGCACTGTAACTCGGTCACTCTGTAGTCACAGCCATACAGGGCCACTGTAAATTTTTATGTTCTTCACCTGCTCCTGCACTGTAACTCGGTCACTCTGTAGTCACAGCCATACAGGGTCACGTTAAATTTTTATGTGCTTCGCCTGCTCCTGCACTGTAACTCAGTCACTCTGTTGTCACAGCCATACAGGGTCACGCTAAATTTTTATGTGCTTCGCCTGCTCCTGCACTGTAACTCGGTCACTCTGTAGTCACAGCCATACAGGGTCACGCAAAATTTTTATGTGCTTCGCCTGCTCCTGCACTGTAACTCGGTCACTCTGTAGTCACAGCAATACAGGCTCACGCTAAATTTTTAGATGCTTCGCCTACTCCTGCACTGTAACTCGGTCACTCTGTAGTCACAGCCATACAGGGCCTCGATAAATTTTTATGTGCTTCGCCTGCTCCTGCACTGTAACTCGGTCACTCTGTAGTCACAGCCATATAGGGCCACTGTAAATTTTTATGTGCTTCGCCTGCTCCTGCACTGTAACTCGGTCACTCTGTAGTCACAGCCATACAGGGTCACGCTAAATTTTTATGTGCTTCGCCTGCTCCTGCACTGTAACTTGGTCACTCTGTAGTCACAGCCATACAGGGCCTCAATAAATTTTTATGTGCTTCGCCTGCTCCTGCACTGTAACTCAGTCACTCTGTTGTCACAGCCATACAGGGTCACACTAAATTTTTAGGAGGTGCTTCGCCTACTCCTGCTCTGTAACTCGGTCACTCTGTAGTCACAGCCATACAGGACCTCGATAAATTTTTATGTGCTTTGCCTGCTCCTGCACTGTAACTCGGTCACTCTTTATTCACAGCCATGCAGGGCCTAGATAAATTTTTATGTGCTTCGCCTGCTCCTGCACTGTAACTCGGTCACTCTGTAGTCACAGCTATACAGGGCCTCGATAAATTTTTATGTGCTTCGCCTGCTCCTGCACTGTAACTCGGTCACTCTGTAGTCACAGCCATACAGGGTCACGCTAAATTTTTATGTGCTTCGCCTGCTCCTGCAGTGTAACTCGGTCACTCTGTAGTCACAGCCATAGAGGGCCTCGATAAATTTTTATGTGCTTCGCCTGCTCCTGCAGTGTAACTCGGTCACTCTGTAGTCACAGCCATACAGGACCTCGATAAATTTTTATGGTCTGGGTGAGCACAATTGCCTTGAGGGTCACTACCAGGCTGTTGCCCAAGAATTTGGGGTAATGGTGGGATTAGGCAGCCTCAGAGGCATCCCTGCATGCTGCCCCTGCTGTTTCCTGTCCATTTCCGTGGTGTTTCCATCATTTTCTGAGGTTTCCAGGTTTTCACCCAGGCTTCCCTAGGCAGAGCCTTGGTCCCCTGCAAAAAATGCTCGAGTCTCCCATTGACTTCAATCGGGTTCCTTATTCGAAACGAGCACCCGAGCATCTTAGTGCTCGCTCACCTGTAATTATGATTTTGCTATAGCTTTGAAACTTCCTCTGTATTTTCTCAGTCAGTCTATACATGTTACTGCAATTTATTCCGCCCTCTAGGTAGAGGGATGGTAGAATTTTGTATGCCCAACATTTCTACGACTATTGGGGTAATACATACTGAAATCTGTTCTTTATTTGTGATTAAATAGTTGCCTACTTATATTATGCTGGGTTTTCTGTGGCTTCAGCAGCACAATTCAGTGATCAACTGCACCTAGGGTGAGCTGCAGAAATGGGGACACCAGTGTATTAATACATGCCTTTCTAATTTTGTGGCAGGTTTGGTGCTAAATTCCAAAGATCTCCAGAGATTTTGCTAATGTCTTTGCAGAGATTGACTCTGAATTCCTTCTGCCTCATAGGTTTTATGATTATGCAATTGATTGTTACCAGTTGTTAAATATCCCAAAAGGTGGATTTATAATTTATCAAGTCCTGAACGCCAAGCCATGCATGATTATACACAAGAGATCTTACAGAAGATCTTACAGAAGAGACACATCAAACCCTCCTGTTTTCTTTATAGGCAAAAAGGATGGATGTCTTAGACCATGTATCGCCTATATAGATTTAAATAGGATTGTGGTCAAGGATCAGTATGCTTTAACGTTAATCCAAAACCTTTTCAATCAGATTATGGGGGCTCAATGGTTGTCTAAACTTGACAACAGGAGGGTGTCATCATAACCTCATTTGTATCAAAGAAGGGGATTAGGGGGAAATGGCTTTCTTGTCATGCCATTTGTGTTAAGTAATGCTCCAGCAGTATTCTAGAATCTAATGAATGACATTTCTAGAGAATAATTTGGGAAAATTTATGGTAGTCTATCTTGATGATATTCTAATTTACTCCCCTGAATGGGAATTCGATGTGTATTATACAAGATCAATTTGACAAATTCCGTGGGAAAACAATTTAAGTACAAGCAATTTTGGATTGTGTCTGCCCTACATTGTTAAAGGAATTACTAAACTTTCTTGGATTTTTTAATTATTGTCGCAAATTTATTTTAAAAAATTTCTGAAATAACTAAACCACTTACGGACATGGGGCAGATTTAATTAATTGGCGACCTGAGGTTATTAGAGCGTGGTAAGTGTTTTGGTGCAGTGTTGGTCTAGCCTGACCAAACTAAACCATATGAGGTAAAAGAAGATGTCTTGGATGTAGGTATAGGGGTGGTGCTTTCTCAAGGTACACCTTCTTTTACTTAGTAGGCTGTGTTTTTTTCTTGTAAATTTTACCCTACGGAGAAAAATTATAATATTGGTAACCGACAGAAACTTGCCATAAAATGTGCCTTTGAAGAATGGCATCATTTTTTGGATTGATCTCACCATGTAATGGTGAGTATCAATCATAACAATCTGACATTTTTGGAGTCATTAAAACGATTAAATCCCAGACAGACTAGGTCGAAATTTTTCTTTATTTGTTTTAATTTTGTGATCACCTTTAGGCAAAGGTCAAAGGACATAACGCAGGACTCTGCGTTTTTGTGCCCGTCATCCTCTAGACTTGAAATCAGAACCCATTTTGCCCTCAGGTATTTGAGGACATGCCGGAACATACTGACTTTTCTGCGGCAGGTAGCAGGAGGTCAGTCAGGCTTGCAACACGTGGTTTGATCTGACATGTTTTCCTTTTGGTTATTTGTTGTTGCTGGCATTCACCACACATTCACCCTTCAGGTGTAGGTGTTTAGTCATTTATCCTTCCCTATTTATTGTTGTCTCTTTGGTCTGCTTGTGTTTGGGTTCTCAGCAGAGTTCTCATTGCTGTCATTTGTTACTTAAAAGTTAAGTGTCCTCTTTCCATATTGTATTACTTGTGTGTATCCTTTCCCTGTGTTTGGTGATTGGGCCTGAGACTCCTGTTCATCCAGGTTGGTGGAGGTACAGTTTGACTCATTCCTGAAATTAGCTTCAGGGTCCTTTAGGGACAGATAAGGTCCTATATCCTGTGTATGAACTCGCCTACTGGTTCAGGAATGTCAGGTTTTCTCTAGAAGGTCTCCATCTTCCTTCCATAGTTTCCAGGCCTTTTGTCTGTTTTCTTCTCCCCACTTTTCCCTCCTGCGCTCGGTGTAGTATCTTCCCCCCCACACCAGAGCGTGACAGTATTGTTTTTGTTTCTATCTCTTTCTATCTCTATTTTTATTTATGTTTTGGTGTGTGAGGTTTGTGCCAGATGTAAAACAACCTGAACTTGCCTCATGTGTGAGTTACATCCACCTGAGACAATGATCCCATCTTTCCATAGATTTTATTACCGATCTGGTAATATCACAACTTCACAAGGTAAAATGGTGGTATGGGCAATTGTTCACAGAATCATTAAAATGTGTAATTTTGTGCCTCTGCACAAGTTAACCAATGCTAGGAAATTGGCATCTCTTTTCATTGACCAATAGTGTGTTTGCGTGTTGTTTCAGACAGAGGGGTGCAATTTGTCTTAAGGATTTGAAAGACAGTTTTTTTGTAAATTAGGAATTAATTTGTCCTTTTCTTTGGCATTTCATCCTGAAACTTATAGTCAAACAGAACAATTGTATCAATCTTTAGATTGTTGATACTCAATCTGACTAGGTTTCCCAAATTGCACTTGCAGAATTTACTATAAATAATCATGTCAATTCCTCCATAGACACTTTTTAGTGTAACTATGGGTTTCATCCACGATGTGGATCTTTCTCATCTGCATCATTAGATAATCCTTAAGTTGATTTGACTGATTAAGAACTGTGCACAGTCTGGGCCCAGGTTCACTTGAACCTGAGAAAATCCCAGGAAGTACAAAAAGGAAAAGCAGATAAGAGATGCTCTTAGGAGTTGAATTTTGTGGGGCTGTTCACTAGAAATATCCACTTGAAGGTGCCATCAGGGAAATTATTTCCTAGGTTCATTGGTCCATATGAGGTGCTCAAGATTATTTACCCAGTATCTCTTCATTTGAAATTACCCAATTCTTTGAAAATTCATAATGTTTTTCACAAATCTACACACATGAAATATGTTTCGCTAGTGGTTCCTTTTAAAAAACCTGCTCCAATGGAGTTAGAGGGAGAGATGCTGGAGCACTGGCCAATCAGGAGTGATACCAGGATGACCGGTGTCATGACTTCACAGGTCATGTGACTCAGATGTACCATGTAATCTACTGCATGGGAAGCCCTATTGTCTACCACAGGTTTAGCTAGTGATATCTTTTCTGACCTTTAGATTTTGGACTTCAGCATGTTTCTGACTACCCTTTGCCTGATGATTTAGACCTGATGTGACTTCCAGCTTTGACCTCCTGGCATTGTACATTTCTGTATTCTGGTTTCTGAATTGGTATTAGATTGGATTTTCCTGGTTTTGATTTAGGCGTGTACGACTCTGCTGTAATCCCTTTGGTTTTATTCGATTTCTGCTTACATGACTCATCTAGTCAGTTATCTGCTCTGTTTCTGTCACTAAGTTTATTATTTTCTCCTTGCCTTTTATACCTGTAGACCCCTGCATGTGGTAGAAAGATCCCACCATCCAGTTGCGGGCAATTATCTAGGGTAGATCATGCAAGCAGTAAGAAACAGTGGTGTGTCTGACGTTCAGAGCTTCACCAATTCCTGTCTTGAAATTTTTCAGCGGCTCACCTTTCTCAAACTCTGGATTGAGGGTACTCTACCATCTGACAAACCCACAGCCAGATAGTGAATTAGAAGAAATAGATTATGATAGAGACACCCACATCTGCAATTAATGTATAACACAAACACGTGCTGTATATAACATAGTAACATAGTTTATAAGGCCTGTTATCCTACAAGATGATGCAGAGAAAGGCAAAAAAAAAAAAACCCTGTGAGATAGAAGCCAATTTTTCCCACTTTAGGGGGAAAAAAAATTCCTTTCCGACTCCAATCAGGCAATCAGAATAACTCCCTGGATCAACGACCCCACTCTAGTAACTATAAACTATAATATTATTATACTCCAGAAATACATCCAGGCCCCTCTTGAACTCTTTTAGTGAACTTACCATCACCACCTTCTCAGGTAGAGAGTTCCATAGTCTAACTGCTCTTACCATAAAGAATCCTCTTCTATGTTTGTGTACAAACCGTTCCTCCAGACGCAGAGGATGGCCCCTCGTCACAGTCACAGTCCTGGGGATAAATAGATGATGAGAGAGATCTCTGTACTGACCCCTGATATATTTATACATAGTTATTAAATTTCCCCTTAGTCGTCTTTTTTGTAAATTGAATAACCCTAATTTTGATAATATTTCTGTGTACTGTAGTCCACCCATTACAGTTACTGTATATATTTATATTTATTCAACAAACAAAGGATATTAATACTCTAAAGTAGCAGCAATATATTAGCAAAGCTTGAATAGCTTGATAAATCATCAGGGCCCTTGCTAAAGTAGAAAATGTATAAAAATAAAATTATATAAAAATGGCTTACATAAAGTCTCTGAAATCATAATAAACAGACTACTGTTGAAAATAAAATTTTGAATACTGTTGCAGCGTGATTGATACAATGTGGCAGTGTAGTTCTTACCACCCTCAGTCTGATTCCACTGCCTGGTCCTTGGAGCTCAGTTTTCTAGTCATCGCTGCTATTTGTTAAAGCAAAATGTTGGGAAAGATGTTATCATAGGGAATATGTTACCGTACGCCTGTGCGGTAACACACCGAGTGCTGGCTTCTCTTGTAAAGGAGGATATCACACTTCGATATAGACCGAGATTGCATGTCACACTCCACTCTATCTACTAGGAGCTCCAATCCAGATGGTTTCAAGTAAGCGCTGATGATTTGTGCTAATACTGAGAGGCGGCAAGTTGAAACAATCTTGCTGCAGTGTTCTGATGAAATCTCTAATGGTAAAAGTCAAATAGCAACCAAACGTGTTTTGAAGTCTCAAACTCCTTCTTCAGTGGCACGGAGGAAGGAAGCATTTAGAGATAGAGTGGTAAAGTGGAGTATGACATGCATCTAGCATGCCACAGGACTGCCGCTATATATTCGCGGTTTATATCAAAGTGTGATATCCTCCTCTACACCATTAGTTGCAAGAGAAACAAGCACTCGGTGTGGGATGCACTGGAGTACAGTTACTTGACCCCTATGATAACATCTTCCTCAACATTGTGTTTTGATAGCAGTGATATCCACAATACGGAGCTTCAAGGACCAGGCAGTGGAATCAGACTGAGGGTGGTAAGAACTATGCTGCCACATTGTATCAATCACGCTGCAACAATATACAAACTTATTTACAACATTAGTCCAATAGTTATTATGAATTCAGAGACTTTATGTAAGACAATTTTTAAATCATTTTGTTTTTTAATCATTTTCTACTTTAGCATGTGCCCTGCTAATTTATCTCAGTATTGCTAATATATTGCTGCTCATTAGTATTAATATCCTTTGTCGAAAAAAATATATTTAATATACACTTTTGTGTTGTCCAATAATTGCACATGTGGGGTGTGCCTACCATAATCTGTTGATCACTATCTTGACATAACATCTAGATGCATTAACACTAGGATGTTCTGTTTCAATTATGAGAATTAAATGTCAGATAATAAAATATGATCAGACACTTGTCTTGTTAACTTACTTTACAGTTCTACAGTACAATTACAGGATGTTTAAAAATCTTTTTTTTTTTTTATTGAAAAGTATCTAAAACTGTACCTAATTTGGTACATATAATATGCCATGGCTGTATTACTGTGCTGATGTGGGCACATATAGAATGAAATATTCACAATAATTTTTAAAAATACAGTATTTAATTAAGAAAAATAAAGCTATAATTTTCATAATCATTTGTTTTTAAGTGACATGTTTACTTATTTTGAAAATTCTGAACTGTACATGCAGTTCCCTTTGCCATCGTAACTGGTAGAGAAAATATGGCCATAACAAAACAGACATGACGCTCACTTGAAATGTCATAGATAAAGTAATTCTTCTGATTATTGTTCACATAATATTAAAGCCTATAATTAAAGTTAATCAGATCCTGGAAATATTAGATAATGTCACAGAAATGGAAGTGCTTTATTAATTTAGAAATTGGGAGACATGACTTGAAAAACAGTTGCTTGAATAACTACAGGAAATGTAACCTAATTAGGCTATTTAAATGGCTTAGATGTTCAAATTGCTGGGCATTCAAGTACATCTCAGATAAGAAATGATTATAACAAGTACTCCAATGTATCTGTCAGCTTTATTTCTTTCTTTTCACTCTGTACTAATCCTTATTCAATCATATTTTATAATTCACTGCAAGTACATGCCTAAATGCCTCTAATCATATTTAAACTAGCTCTTACTGTTCATGGATATGGGTGCAAAGGGTAGTAGTGATAACACTATGTGGAAGTTATTTTCTAAAACAGGTACGTTAAAAACATAAGAAACTAAAACATCTTATAAGAGAGAAATTTCCCCTTTTTCCACTTATGAACTGCTTCTTCGCTTTTGTCTTCTGCACCTCCTAAACTGAATAATCACCCTCAATACAAAGCTCAGATGCATTTTCAGGGCTGATATGGACTCAGTTCACTTTGGGATCAGTGATTTATATGGGGCAAATTTATAAGGACCGGCGGTCTTAATAAACCCCTATGCTGGTGGTGAATCTACTAGAGTTATGAAGCGGTGCAAGCATTAAACCTGGGCCTGAAATATTCTTAATTTAGGTGTATTTCAGATTGATAAATGACCCCCATAGTGTCTTGAAAAATATTCATACCCCTTTGCCACTTTTCCACATTTTTCACATTACACACACAAACCTAAGTGTATTTGTTTGGGATTTTATGCTATAGAACAATACAAAGTAGCAAGTATATGTGAAGTGAAAAGTCAATACTTTTTAGGACCACCTTTTGTGCAATTACAGCTGCTTTTGGGGTATGTCTCTACCAGCTTTGCACATCAAGAGGCTGAAATTACTGGCAATGATTATT
>ONZH01031236.1:0-21938 GCA_900303285.1 Rhinella marina
CAGCTAAAACAACAAAAAAACTATTTTTTTTTCTATATTTTGTTTTAATATTTTTTTTTTTAGTTTTATTTTTTTGGGAACGTGCCGTGCAGAATCTATCGTACAGCTGACTGACACCCTACTGAGGGTGGCTATTTAGACTGTGATGAAAAGAAAAAATAAAAATAATATATAAGATATATATATGTATAGGGTGTTCAAAGGTTTTTTTCAAAAAAAGGATGAAAACCCGGCGCCAAAGGGAAGGAATAGGTGAAAAAGAATTGTATACTATAAATACTCTTGAGCAGGCTGCTATAAGGGTAACAGCGTCCGACCTAGCGGGCGCGAAGTGTAAGAAAGTAAATAAAACAGAATCAACGAGAAGGAGGCTAACCCTCACCTTGATCTGTGAAAAAATATATACCCTTTCAGACAAGCGCCAAGCTCTAGGTGTACCACAACAATAATAATAATATGGTGCGGGATTCAGGAAATGGGGCCACTCACAACCAGCTCAAAGGGGTGGGATACCCAAAGAACAATACATGAATCTACCCCAATTGGGGAGTAGAAGATAAATGTATGCACACTTACTTCACAGGGGGGAGGGACCGTCAGTAAGGCACTATGGCCCCTTTGGTACCAATACCCCCCTCGCCAGGTTCACTTGTAGAGAAATGCGGTAAATGATGCCAGGTGTTGGACCGACTTCTAGTCATAACTTTTATTCAAAGAATGGCTCAACGCGTTTCGGGGTGGAGATACCCCTTCCTCAGGAGCAAGAATTAACAAACATATTAACAAACCTCATGCAGCTTCCTTTATAGTCCCAGAGGAGCCTGGAGTATTCCACATGGACTGGGGGCGTGATTCCCACCCGTTTCCTAGCCGGAAATGTGCTTTCGCGGCTTGCGTTCCACCCTGGAACGCAAAGCCGATATGTCACTTCCGGTTCCGGTTGCGCTTCAAGCTGGAACACATCGGAAATTGCCAGTGGATAAGGTACTTCAGCGATGTCATCAGGGGCCATAAGAAGGCAAAAAGAGTTGCCAGATAATCTTTGTGTATAGAAACTACTGCCACATGATTAATTTAGCACTCAAACCAATAAATATATAGGAGATAGAAAATATATAGAAAAAAATAATAAAAGGTGTAAATAACTATAGTGAACAAAAAACACTCAATTCAATGAATAACTTAAGAACAAGGAAACCCCATAGAGGATGCAGTAAATATTAATAAATATATAAAAGATATATATTAAAAAAAAGGATATATATTAAAAAAGAGATATATATTAAAAAAGATATATATTAAAAAAGAAAGAAAGAAATGGTATATGTTATACATGTAAATAAAATAAAAAAATGTATATATATATAGATAGAATTAATAAATTGTCTAAACATCTCAAGATAAGTTACTAAAGCTTAATATGGATACTAATATATTTATACTAATATATTATTATTATAGATTTCATATGGTTTCTGGTCCTATAACTTCAACTATGATCTTGTTTTTAATCTTGTTTTTAATCATTATTCTCTTCTTAGCTTCTATTTGTATTTCTATTATACTGTTTTATTTTACATTATTTTTTATTTTTTTATAAAAAATATATATTTTAAAAAACTAAACTAAAAAAAAAAAAAAAAAAACCCTATTGTATCTCTCTATTCAATAAATGGTATGTTCTATCGACTCATTCAGTCCGAACGGCATCAGTGTATTTAATTTAAAGATCCAGTACATTTCTTTTCTACATAGTAGCTGGTAGGATGAGGGGACATGTTCTAATGGAGTGACTGAGAGTTTTGCAGAATCACCATTGTGAATGGAAGCAAAGTGTCGTGATACACTATGTGTATGGATCAGTCTTTTGATATTTGAACGATGTTCGGTCATTCTATCTCGAAGGCACTGGGTGGTACGGCCCACATATCTAAGGCCACAGGGGCATTCAAGCATGTAGATGACATTTGTTGTTCCGCATGTTATTTTCTGTTTGATGGGTATCAGTTCATCCAAGGTGGAACCACTTATAGTGTTTTTTCCATGTTGAAGCATGGAGCAGCATTTACACCTACGTATACCACATCTGAAAACTCCCGTGGTTATATTAGAGGGTACAGAAATAAATGACTGGACAGTCCCTTTCAAAGTATTCAATTTTGGACATGATGGAGCTAGTATGTTTTTTAGAGTTTTCGCTCTCCGAAATGTCACAGTGGGTTTCTTGGGGAGTCTTGGGCCTAATATTGGATCCTTCAGTAAGATAGACCAATGTTTGGTTAGAATCTTTTTGATGGTCGAGTGCTTTGAGTTGTATCTAGTGATAAGATTGCTTTGTGGCCTCCTATCCTTATCTCTATGTTTACTGGATCTTTTGCTAGTGAGACAGTCTTTTTGGTTTTCTTTTAGAATTCTTTTTTCAGAATCCTTGATCAGTTTGGCAGGATAGCCCTTTTCTATAAATCTTTCTTTTAGAGTGCCCAGTTGTTGTTTGGCTTCTATATCATTCGAACAATTTCTTCGGATTCTACGCATCTGGCTAAATGGTATATTGGTTTTCCATTTCCGTAGGTGGTTACTGGAAAAATCCAGGTAGCTATTAGCATCTACAGTCTTAAAGTGGGTACGGGTGGATATTGACCCTTCCCTTCCACTCAAATGGAGATCCAAAAAGACTATTTCACTCTGAGAGTGTTCCACTGTAAGTTCTATGCCCCAGTCATTAGAATTGACAGTTTGTATGAATGTTAACAAGGAACTGGTAGTACCTTTCCAAATCAGCAAGATGTCATCAATAAATCTCCTATAGAGTATAATGTCCGGGTGGACAAGGAAGCCCATCTCCTCTTCAAATTTCCCCATAAACAAATTAGCGTAAGACGGGGCAAATTTAGTACCCATAGCGGTCCCCCTTTCTTGGATGTATATAGTGCTGTTGAATTCAAAGTAATTGTGGTTCAAGATGAATGAAATGGCTGATAGTACGAATTCCTTTTGATCTTCTGGTACTAGACAATCAGTTTCCAAGAATTGCCTCACAGCCCGAAGTCCTAAATGGTGGGTAATATTACTATACAAGGAGCTGACATCCAGTGTCACCCAGGTGTAATCATTTTCCCATTGTATGTCATTTAAAATGTTCAATAAATGAGTGGAATCCCTTAGGTACGATGGTAATAGGGGAACGTACCTCTGTAGTATATAGTCGACATATTCGGAAAGATTGGTTGTAAGTGAGCCGATCCCAGATATAATCGGTCTGCCCGGGAGGTTCTCTAGGGATTTATGTATCTTTGGGAGGAAGTAGAACTTCGCCATAGTGGGATGTAGGGTTTTTAGATACGTTCTCTCTTTCTTATCTAATATATTTTTCTGGTAGCCCTCGTCAATAAGCAGATGGAGTGCTTCCTTGAAATCTTTAGTTGGATCTTTTATTAAGGGTTTATAGTACTCTTTATCCGATAAAATCCTATTGCTCTCTGTTAGATAGTACTCAGTGTCCATAATGACCACACCTCCCCCTTTGTCAGCGCTTTTTATAACTAAATCTTTATTTTTACATAGATTCTTTAAAGCTTTTTGTTGTTTGGAGGTGAGGTTACTTTTAGGTGATCCTATACATTCAGTTTCTGAGAACATTCCTTTAAATTCCCCCATGACGATATTATAAAAACTATCAATGAAAGAGCCTCGACTCTCCAACGGGTAAAAAGTGGACTTATTATTCAATTTGGGATGAATAGGTGTTATTAGTACTGTTTCTGATTCTCCTGGTTCTAGCTCGGACACTGCTAAGGTTTTCGCAGTGCCCTTACCAGAATCTCCATTCAGTTCTTTAATGGTAAAGTGTCTCTGGAGGGTTAGTTTTCTGACACTGGATGTCAGCTCCTTGTATAGTAATATTACCCACCATTTAGGACTTCGGGCTGTGAGGCAATTCTTGGAAACTGATTGTCTAGTACCAGAAGATCAAAAGGAATTCGTACTATCAGCCATTTCATTCATCTTGAACCACAATTACTTTGAATTCAACAGCACTATATACATCCAAGAAAGGGGGACCGCTATGGGTACTAAATTTGCCCCGTCTTACGCTAATTTGTTTATGGGGAAATTTGAAGAGGAGATGGGCTTCCTTGTCCACCCGGACATTATACTCTATAGGAG
This sequence comes from Rhinella marina, assembly GCA_900303285.1. Lineage (NCBI taxonomy): Eukaryota > Metazoa > Chordata > Amphibia > Anura > Bufonidae > Rhinella > Rhinella marina. The sequence continues at coordinate 4,168 of ONZH01031236.1, forward strand.
ATTTATTGATGACATCTTGCTGATTTGGAAAGGTACTACCAGTTCCTTGTTAACATTCATACAAACTGTCAATTCTAATGACTGGGGCATAGAACTTACAGTGGAACACTCTCAGAGTGAAATAGTCTTTTTGGATCTCCATTTGAGTGGAAGGGAAGGGTCAATATCCACCCGTACCCACTTTAAGACGGTAGATGCTAATAGCTACCTGGATTTTTCCAGTAACCACCTACGGAAATGGAAAACCAATATACCATTTAGCCAGATGCGTAGAATCCGAAGAAATTGTTCGAATGATATAGAAGCCAAACAACAACTGGGCACTCTAAAAGAAAGATTTATAGAAAAGGGCTATCCTGCCAAACTGATCAAGGATTCTGAAAAAAGAATTCTAAAAGAAAACCAAAAAGACTGTCTCACTAGCAAAAGATCCAGTAAACATAGAGATAAGGATAGGAGGCCACAAAGCAATCTTATCACTAGATACAACTCGAAGCACTCGACCATCAAAAAGATTCTAACCAAACATTGGTCTATCTTACTGAAGGATCCAATATTAGGCCCAAGACTCCCCAAGAAACCCACTGTGACATTTCGGAGAGCGAAAACTCTAAAAAACATACTAGCTCCATCATGTCCAAAATTGAATACTTTGAAAGGGACTGTCCAGTCATTTATTTCTGTATCCTCTAATATAACCACGGGAGTTTTCAGATGTGGTATACGTAGGTGTAAATGCTGCTCCATGCTTCAACATGGAAAAAACACTATAAGTGGTTCCACCTTGGATGAACTGATACCCATCAAACAGAAAATAACATGCGGAACAACAAATGTCATCTACATGCTTGAATGCCCCTGTGGCCTTAGATATGTGGGCCGTACCACCCAGTGCCTTCGAGATAGAATGACCGAACATCGTTCAAATATCAAAAGACTGATCCATACACATAGTGTATCACGACACTTTGCTTCCATTCACAATGGTGATTCTGCAAAACTCTCAGTCACTCCATTAGAACATGTCCCCTCATCCTACCAGCTACTATGTAGAAAAGAAATGTACTGGATCTTTAAATTAAATACACTGATGCCGTTCGGACTGAATGAGTCGATAGAACATACCATTTATTGAATAGAGAGATACAATAGGGGTTTTTTTTTTTTTTTTTTAGTTTAGTTTTTTAAAATATATATTTTTTATAAAAAAAATAAAAAATAATGTAAAATAAAACAGTATAATAGAAATACAAATAGAAGCTAAGAAGAGAATAATGATTAAAAACAAGATTAAAAACAAGATCATAGTTGAAGTTATAGGACCAGAAACCATATGAAATCTATAATAATAATATATTAGTATAAATATATTAGTATCCATATTAAGCTTTAGTAACTTATCTTGAGATGTTTAGACAATTTATTAATTCTATCTATATATATATACATTTTTTTATTTTATTTACATGTATAACATATACCATTTCTTTCTTTCTTTTTTAATATATATCTTTTTTAATATATATCTCTTTTTTAATATATATCTTTTTTTTAATATATATCTTTTATATATTTATTAATATTTACTGCATCCTCTATGGGGTTTCCTTGTTCTTAAGTTATTCATTGAATTGAGTGTTTTTTGTTCACTATAGTTATTTACACCTTTTATTATTTTTTTTCTATATATTTTCTATCTCCTATATATTTATTGGTTTGAGTGCTAAATTAATCATGTGGCAGTAGTTTCTATACACAAAGATTATCTGGCAACTCTTTTTGCCTTCTTATGGCCCCTGATGACATCGCTGAAGTACCTTATCCACTGGCAATTTCCGATGCGTTCCAGCTTGAAGCGCAACCGGAACCGGAAGTGACATATCGGCTTTGCGTTCCAGGGTGGAACGCAAGCCGTGAAAGCACATTTCCGGCTAGGAAACGGGCGGGAATCACGCCCCCAGTCCATGTGGAATACTCCAGGCTCCTCTGGGACTATAAAGGAAGCTGCATGAGGTTTGTTAATATGTTTGTTAATTCTTGCTCCTGAGGAAGGGGTATCTCCACCCCGAAACGCGTTGAGCCATTCTTTGAATAAAAGTTATGACTAGAAGTCGGTCCAACACCTGGCATCATTTACCGCATTTCTCTACAAGTGAACCTGGCGAGGGGGGTATTGGTACCAAAGGGGCCATAGTGCCTTCCTGACGGTCCCTCCCCCCTGTGAAGTAAGTGTGCATACATTTATCTTCTACTCCCCAATTGGGGTAGATTCATGTATTGTTCTTTGGGTATCCCACCCCTTTGAGCTGGTTGTGAGTGGCCCCATTTCCTGAATCCCGCACCATATTATTATTATTGTTGTGGTACACCTAGAGCTTGGCGCTTGTCTGAAAGGGTATATATATATATTTTTTCACAGATCAAGGTGAGGGTTAGCCTCCTTCTCGTTGATTCTGTTTTATTTACTTTCTATTTAGACTGTGACCCAGACAAATGTCGCACAGAGATTTTTAAGATCAAGCTTTACACGTGACAGGTAGCAAATGACTTGGTTGTATTCGGTGACATACAGAAAGTGTCACCTGGACATAAAATAGTGAGTGTACTGAACTGTGACACACAGAATGGTTCCACACTGCTGTGTGCAATGGATTTGTATCACTGAGATATAACATAAAAAAATAAAATGGGGTTATACATGGCGATAGCTGCACTACTAGTGCCAGCTAGCCAAGTGACAAAAAAAAAAATGTCTTCTAGCCCTTAGGAGGGCTGTTGGGTTCTTTGTGGGTGATCCCTGCCTAACAGAGAACTAAATGCAGGCCCTAACACTGTCCCTGAAAGGCAGCAGCCGAGCACCGTGGCCAGTTGGTAGTATATTCCAGGGTCACCTGATCAGGCCAGCCAACCCCTGCTATCGACATGTAAGGGTCCCACGTGATGCTGGGTGTACCGCAGAGTCTCCTGGCTTGTGATTGGCTGTGTTTTTAGGCGCCTAAAAAGCATGATGCGGAAGTTGCCATTTCCTCGAGCATGGCGAGATACTCGTCCGAGCAGCGAGCACTTACGGGTACCCTAATACTCGAACGAGCACCAAGCTCGGACGAGTATGCTCGCTCATCTCTAGTCATTTTACTTTTTTAGGACGTTAGAGGGCTTAGAAATTTAGAAGCCATTTTTCAAATTTTCACCAAATTTTCCAAAACCATTTTTTAAGCACCAATTTAGATATAAAGTGATTTTGAAGGGCTTACATAATGAAACCCACCCATCAATGACTCCATTTTAGGAACTACACCCCTCAAATTATAAAAAACTGCTGTTACAAACTTTGTTAACCCTTCAGGTGTTCCACAAGAATTAAAGGAAAATGGAGGTGAAATTTCAAAATTTCACTTTTTTGGTAGATTATTCATGTTAATAATTTTTTTCTTGCAACACAGTAAGGGTTAACAGCAAACTAAACCTCAATATACATTGCTCTGATTCTGCAGTTTACAGAAATACCCCATATGTGGTGGTAAACGTCTCTATGGGTTTGTGTCAGTGGTCAGAAGGAAAGGAGCGCCATACGGATTTTAGAGGCAGATTTTGCTAGAATGGTTTTTAGGCACCATTTTGTAATTGAGAGACCCTGACGTACCCCTACAGTGGAAATCCTCATAAAATGACCCCATTTTGGAAACTACACCCTTCAAAGAATATATTAAGGGGGTACTGGCCACTTTGACCCCTTTTACGGAATTTATGGAATTTGGAAACACTTGGCTATGAAAATAAAGTTTCATTTCTTCCAATAAAATGTTGCTTTAGCCCCAAATTTTTCATTTTCACAAGGGGTAACAGGAGAAAAGCACCCCATATTTTGTTACCCATTTTGTCCTGAATGTGGGCATATGGCAGGACTCAGAACGGAAGAAGCGCCATATAGATTTTGCAGAACAGCTTTTGATGGATTGGTTTGCGGGAGCCATTGATTTTTATTTTTTTGAGTTATTGTCTTATGTGGGGGCTCATTTTTTGCAGGATGAGGTGACGTTTTTATTGGTACCATTTTTGGGTACATAACACTTTTTTATTGCTTGGTATTACACTTTCTGTGAGTCAAGGTGAAAAAAATAGCTGTTTTGGCATAGTTTTAAATTTTTTTTTTTACAGCATTCACCTGAGGGGGCAAATAATGTGATATTTTTATAGAGCAGGTTGTTACGAACGCGGGGATACCCAATATGTCTACCATTTTTATTAAGTTTTACACATTAGATGCATTTTAGAACAGAATTAAATCTTGTTTATGTGCTGCCATTTTCAGAGAGCCATATTTTTTTTATTTTTTGGGCGATTCTCTTAGGTAGGGTATGAATTTTTGCGGGACAAGATGACGGTTTGATTGGTACCATTTTGGGTTAAATACGCCTTTTTGATCACCTGCTATTACACGTTTTGTGAGGCAAGAGGGGAAAAAATGGTTGTTTTGGCATAGTTTTTTTTTTTTTTCAGCATTCACCTGGGGGGCCATCTCATGTAATATTTTTATAGAGCAGGTTGTTACGGACGTGGCGATATGTCTAACTTTTTTATTTTAGGAAAGTTTTACACAATAGATTTATTTTTGAACAGAATAAAATCTTTTTTTTGTGTTGCCATTTTCTAAGAGCCATATTTTTTTTATTTTTTGGGCGATTGTCTCAGGTAGGGTATCATTTTTTGCGGGGCGAGATGCCGATTTTTTTAGTACCATTTTGGGGTAAATACGCCATTTTGATCGCGTAGTATTACACTTTTTGTGGGGGAAGGTGACCAAAAAAATGGCTGTTTTGGCACTGTTTTTATTTTTTATTTGTTACTGTGTTCACCTGGCGGGATGGATCATGTGATATTTTTATAGAGCCGGTCGATACGGACACGGCGATACCTAATATGCCTACTTTTTCTTATTTTTTCTTTTTTTAACATTTTTTTTAAACTTTTTTTGGGGGGAAAATGGCATTATTTTTTTTTACTTGAAACTTTTATTATTATTATTTTTTTAACTTTATTTTTTAACTTTTTTTTCACCTTTTTAAACTTTTTTAAACTTTTGGGGTTTCTGATCCCCTTCACAATGCATTACAATACTTTGTATTGTAATGCATTGCCTGCTTCCTGTGCGATCCAGGGGGCTGGATCACACAGGCTCGCAGGGATGGCAGCCACAATGTCTAAAGAAGGCATCGGGCTGCCATCCAAGCCATCGGGTCCCCGTCACAGCAGCGCGGGGACCCGATGGCCCCCGCTCGGCATCCTGAACATGCGGCACACCTCATGTACCGCGGTCAGCTCTGACCGCGGCACATGAAGTGTCAATGCGCCGGCATCGGTGTTTTCACCGATGCTGGCGCATTCCTCAGGGGTCCGGCACCTGGGCACAGCTGGACCCCCGACTCTGATCGGGCGGGCGCTGGGCGTCTAGCGCCTTGGGGTTAACTATTGTATTTCTGTGTCACCGATGCGAAGGAGTTTTGCACCCCACAAAATGGTTTTATGTCACCAACAGAATTAACAAACAGATTAACTATTGTATTTCTGTATCACAGATGCAAAGTAGGTGTTTTGCACCCCAAAAATGGATTTATGTCCCAAACACAATTAACAGACTGATTAAGCTTATTTTTTCTCTGTGACTGGCAAAGGAGGAGTAGGTCAACACAAAAATGGGTTTATGTCACCAACAGAATTAACAGACAGATTAACAGTTTAGGTTCGCTCATTACTAGTCTTTATGTCTTTTTTGATCACTTTTTATTTAATTATTTTAGGAAATGCTGTTTTGGTTATTTTGATTTTTTTCACATTTCACCATTTGCCATATGGGATGCATATTATTAGATTTTAATTGTATGGGTGTTTTTCAACAGGGTGATGCCTATGATGTTTATTTTTTATTGTTTATTTTTAGCTTCAGGAAAACAAGGTGATTAAAGTTTTTAAAATATTTTTTAAAAACATTTTTAAAGTTCCCATAAGAAATTTGAACATACAGTCAGATTGCTTCTCTCATAGATTCCAATGCATTAGCATAGGAGTCTATGAGAATTTCTCTATGTTCCTATGGAACCCTGCCACAGGCTGGAGGACTGAGGCTGCGGCACACACTGTCTGGCTCCCCCAATCACCATTAGGGGAAATCGTTGCAGGTTAAGGAGTGTGCACTCCCAATTTCTTTGGCTCCCAGATGCCGTGGCCACATTTGACCACAGAATATGAGGGATTAAATGTCTTTGATGAACGTTATTGTCAATCGCAGACATTAGTCCCAGGTATCTGCTGTTTAAAAGTGTAATAAGCACTAGTTCTACAGCCAGCCCCTTGCTCCAACTGCCTGATTTGCATAAAGATAAAAATCATCATATCTCCACAATGCTGAACCCTACAAACATGAATAAAGTAACATTTTGATAAGTATAGAAAAGCCTACCAGATAATAAGCATGGTTTGATAGGGTTGATCACATTAAGAAAAGCTTTTTAAAATGCCTCTAAAATGTCTCCTTAGCTATACTGTAACTGTTATGGCAGTGGGTGTGGAACCACTGAGTCAACCAACAAATTTTATTTTTGTCTAATCCTAAGGGTGTTATCCTGGCAGTCAGGGATCCGAACTGCACTGCAGGAGATACACCATGCCACTAACTCCGGGAGTAGTCCCTGTGTAGTTAACAGCTGACCCACAAGGGTCAGAGACAATGGTGTGGAGCATCAAGGGATCGGTCAAAGCTGTAGGCAGAGTTTGTGTAAATCAGTCTGATTTCAAGTCAGGCAGAGAAGGGTCAATCAAGTAATTAGGCACAAGTCAGGTCAGGAGGAAGATTGCCGATGAAGTCCATAGTGATGTGTTTCATCAAAGGCAGCCCAATTATCATGAGGCAGAAGCCCCAAGACCAGGTTGTGCCCTCAGGGAAGAAAAGGGTGTGCCCTCCAGTTATAGCATGGCCCCGTGGAGAGTCAGAGAGGGGGAATTGCCAATTACGACCCTTAAAGCTAAAAGTACCACTCCCACCCTCCTCTACTCCCTCACAGGCTGTCTGCTGGACAGGCAGAAGTCAGTACATGGGCAGACGAACATAAAAAGCACATGTTTGCAGGTTACTAGCAAACTAGAACCTATTCTAGTCTACAGATGGGGATGGTTCCTTAAGTCTGAAGGTGACCAGCTTTGAATGGTGAAGATTAGGGCCCTTTAAGAGGTAGAATGTGCATGCACGCCCTATAGGCAGACCTGGAGTAGGCCTAGCCTGCATGAATGAGAGGAATTTCAGCAAGTAGCAGGCCACCACCTATAATAAAGGAGCAGAGCTATTCTTGTGGCTGGGCCCACCAAGTTGAAGGGGAGAGATGGCAGTGGGTCTGAGCTGCCAGAACCTTTGAGCAGGAAAGCAGGCAGAGAGGTAACAAAGACTGCCTATGCTCTCTCTGCCTCATCCCTTGCCTATGTGTAACTAACCTATTTTAATTAGGGATTTAGTATAATTTATACTAACAGTCCCTTCCCTGTATTAAGAGTCCCTGTCTATATCATCTGCTGTCAATGCTAAATGCTACAGCCCTCCTATTCTCCCTATGTTCTAGCACTAACCAGGAAGCCACTGGGAAGACAGAGATCTTAATAAACACTCCAAAGATAGATAACAGTGCTGCAGTGAACAATAAGTGCACCATAGAGGCAGTTTTTTTTTAAAACAAACATATTACTCTAATAAAGTATATTACAAGAGCATTTAACATGACTTTCCTAGACATTGTTTTATAAAAAAAAAGATAAAATTACAGATAACATTTACAGATAAAAATTGACAGATAACATATACACTCACCGGCCACTTTATTAGGTACACCATGCTAGTAACGGGTTGGACCCCCTTTTGCCTTCAGAACTGCCTCAATTCTTCGTGGCATAGATTCAACAAGGTGCTGGAAGCATTCCTCAGAGATTTTGGTCCATATTGACATGATGGCATCACACAGTTGCCGCAGATTTGTCGGCTGCACATCCATGATGCGAATCTCCCGTTCCACCACATCCCAAAGATGCTCTATTGGATTGAGATCTGGTGACTGTGGAGGCCATTTGAGTACAGTGAACTCATTGTCATGTTCAAGAAACCGTCTGAGATGATTCCAGCTTTATGACATGGCGCATTATCCTGCTGAAAGTAGCCATCAGATGTTGGGTACATTGTGGTCATAAAGGGATGGACATGGTCAGCAACAATACTCAGGTAGGCTGTGGCGTTGCAACGATGCTCAATTGGTACCAAGGGGCCCAAAGAGTGCCAAGAAAATATTCCCCACACCATGACACCACCACCACCAGCTTGAACCGTTGATACAAGGCAGGATGGATCCATGCTTTCATGTTGTTGACGCCAAATTCTGACCCTACCATCCGAATGTCGCAGCAGAAATCGAGACTCATCAGACCAGGCAACGTTTTTCCAATCTTCTACTGTCCAATTTCGATGAGCTTGTGCAAATTGTAGCCTCAGTTTCCTGTTCTTAGCTGAAAGGAGTGGCACCGGTGTGGTCTTCTGCTGCTGTAGCCCATCTGCCTCAAAGTTCGACGTACTGTGCGTTCAGAGATGCTCTTCTGCCTACCTTGGTTGTAACGGGTGGCAATTTGAGTCACTGTTGCCTTTCTATCAGCTCGAACCAGTCTGCCCATTCTCCTCTGACCTCTGGCATCAACAAGGCATTTCCGCCCACAGAACTGCCGCTCACTGGATGTTTTTTCTTTTTCGGACCATTCTCTGTAAACCCTAGAGATGGTTGTGCGTGAAAATCCCAGTAGATCAGCAGTTTCTGAAATACTCAGACCAGCCCTTCTGGCACCAACAACCATGCCACGTTCAAAGGCACTCAAATCACCTTTCTTCCCCATACTGATGCTCGGTTTGAACTGCAGGAGATTGTCTTGACCATGTCTACATGCCTAAATGCACTGAGTTGCCGCCATGTGATTGGCTGATTAGAAATTAAGTGTTAACGAGCAGTTGGACAGGTGTACCTAATAAAGTGGCCGGTGAGTGTAGATAACAGATAAAAAGTTAAACATATGATTGAAAGATTAAATTTTTCCCTAAGGCTACTTTCACACTAGCGTTTTATAATTCCAGTATTAAGCTCTGTCATAGAGGCTTCAGTTTTGTCCCCATTCATTGTTAATGGGGGCAAAACTGAACTGAAGACAACGGAATGCTCCTAGAAGCATGCTGCGGTTTGCTCTCCGGTCCAGGCATCCTCACCAAGACGGATCCGGAATTACCCCCAAGGAAAGTCAATGGGGACGGATCCGTTTGGTGTGATACAATGGTGAACGGATCTGTCCTCCATTGACTTTCAATGGAGTTCATGATGGATCCGTCACATACACACATACAGACATACACACATACAGACATACACATATACAGACATACACATAAACATACACAGACATATACACATATAAATACACATACATACTTACATGCTCCTGCAAGATCACCATAGCGCAGGAGAAGCAGGACGGCGCACACATAGGACGATTCCACCCGGCGCCCAGCAGAGGGCGCTGTGGGGAATCGTCCTATGTGCGCGCCGTCCTGCTCCTGTACTGTGCTGTGGAGACCTGCCGGGAGCATGTAAGTATGTATGTGTATTTGTATGTGTATATGTCTGTGTGTATGTGTGTATGTACTGTGTGACATGTGTGGGGCCGGAGCGTGGATCCGGCCCCACACATGTCACTGCGGCAGCACGGATCCGGCAGCACCCTTCACCTGCCGGATCCGTGCTGCCGCTAATGTGAAAGAGTGTGTTTTTACTGAACAGGTTTTATTAGTTTTCATGTTTTTCACCCATGTGAAGAAAAATTGAAGAATGTTACACAGCATATCCTAAGAACTATCAATGGAAGATGGGCCATCCTTCAGTGTGCTGCAGCTTGGATTAGTTTTTTTTCAATGACCCATTAAATAGGCAAAATGCAAAATACAGATGATGCTGTATTTTTTTTTGCACAGAGTGATCTGAATGTAAAAAAGGGACAATGTCTATAGACCCTTTGAACTTTAATGGGTCAGTTGTCACTGTGGTGCTTGCAATTTTAAATATAGATAGCACCCAAGCTTGAAAATTGCTCATGTTCATGAGCCCAATGAATGACAATGCATCTGGTGCGATGGAATACAACCAAAGAGCAATCACTGAGTACAGCAGAAGGCCACATGATGTCTTATTCACTTTATTTAAATGACTAAAAACCAGCTGTGTGTCTCTGATAAGGCTAGAAAAACAAAAGCAGTAAAGAAAAAAGTTTGAAAGAATATCATTTCAATTCATCTGATGGATGAAATGCCACATGTGCATAAAAATACTTGAAATTATAATATGATGGTTAGAATATTATTACTATATTATTATGGAGCTGAATGCATTCGGATACCTTGTAAAGGATATAATTTTAAGTTAATAGAAGTAGCTATAAAGTGACTTAGTCATGGAAAATAACCATATTATATCTACCCAGGTGCATAATCTGCAAATGATTCACTACAGTTGAGACGAGCAAATCTGCTATGATTCAATTTATGGGTAAATTTTAGGATCTGTCTTCATTTTACAGATTTTTTGAAAGCTATGAAAGTTTATAATACATGCAAATAAAATAAATAATGAATAGCACTATATACTATATCAACTCACATTATTATGACCACCAGCTAATATATCTAGAATAACTACCATGTGCAGCACAGACAGCAGCTAGACAGGCTGAGAGTGACTCAATGAGGTCCTGGTAGGTTGTCATAGGCATCTGGAGCCATGCTGACTGCAATGCATCCCGCAGCTCAAGCCTGGGGGATAAGAGAGAGCTAGGGTAGTACTCTGAAGCCTTGGTCATGCTCTTCCAAACCAGTGTGGACATTTTTAACCTGTTGACATGTCTCATTGTCTTGCTGGAAGATCTAATCCACCCCAGGGAAGACAATCAGCATGTATGGTTGCAAGGATAGTTTCATACCTGAATCAGTTGACAGTGCCAGACAGTGCCACAAAAACATAAACCCATAACACTGCCACCACCAGCTTGTGTTGCTCAAGCAGTGGTTGCAAGGTGTTTGTTCTCTAATGTTTCTCACCTGACACACCAATGTCCATCTGTTTGATGAAGCAAAAAACGTGAATCAGTGGAGGTCCAATTTCAATAGGGCTGTGAAAACTGTAGCCGTTTCTGCCGAGGCAACTTCATTAGCAGACGTGCACTCACCATCTGTCTGCTTTCATAGCCCCATACACAGTACAGTTCCCTGAACTGTTGCTTTAGATATATGTCTGGTAGCCCCCTTGTTCATTTTGAAGGTGAGCTGCTTTACTGTAGCGTGTCAGTTCACCTTTGTACATGTTTGTAGCTCACATTCACCTCTCACATCAATGGCATGTGGCATGCCACAGTTTCCAGTTCACCTATTAGCATTGGTGCCATTTGTCAACTCACTATACATTTTCACTTCAGCAGCACAGGAATAGTCCAAAAACTGTGCTGTTTCAGAAATATGGCCACTCTTGCCCTAAAAAACAATAATCATCCTTTTTTCTGCTCTGATAAATCTCCTCTTTTAACCATAACAGCAACTGTTATCACATACCTTATATACCCACCAAGCCAGATCAAGACATGTAACATCCTTTATGAACTTTGCACTGCCAACATTGAAAGTAGGAAGTGGTCATAATAATGTGACTCGACCGTGTACAATACATACCAGTAAAGCAGCAGGTGTGGCCCTACTGTTCCACAAAATGGATGTGAGTTGCAGCTAAAAAATGGATGTGAGTCCATTGTCCAAGTAGTCCCCTGGTAGCCACCCCTTTTATCCCCATATCCCTGATCTGGCCTTTGCTGCTGGGGCCACAAGAGCACTACCTGGGAGTAGTTTCCATTCAGTGGCTGCTAATATAGGTAGGTAAAGAAACATTGGTGTGTGTCACCAAGGGAACAGGCAGAGGCATAGTCAGATGGTAAACCAAGATCAAGACAGGCAGAGTTTATAAAACAAGCAAAACAGGCAATAGGTTAGGGCAGGTGGCACTTACTCTATATGGCTATATGCACAGGTCATAAAACAAATTCATAGAAGGTAAAGGAAAACTGTCTCATACCAGGAAGCCAGCTCTTTCTGGTAAACTACCCCTTAACAGAGCTGAGCCTGAGAGGCCTTGGGTGGGGTACTATTTTCTGTTATGGAGGATGCCAAGTATACATGAGGATTATCGTAAAAATATATGAAAATTAGCACATCTTACATCTATTGGCATCAGATAGGCTTAGGAAGGCTAACTTAAATATATTTCCCAGAAACCCAGAGCATTGCCTAGCTACCAATACTCCGCACATCATAGTTGATGATGAAATATCACAACAGTTTGGTTTTTTATTATTTCTAATTTTTGTCATGTTACCTTACCATTGTTTGGCACTGTGTTGCATTTTACTTTAACATTTGTTAAATGTTTAACACTTTTGTGTATGGGCTCACTTTTTTGCAATTTTTAATTTTGGTTTTCAGATTTTTCACATTGATTTCACAGCTGTGTATATGTATTATAAACTTGTAAAGCATATTGTTTTCTTATTTATTGGGTTATTGTGATTTTTATTAGTATTTATAGATCTTTTTCACACTTGCCTCTTCACATATTTCACACCTTATATTGTACATATCACATCACATCTCCACAGTTTTTTTTAATAATGTTTTCATCAGTATTTTTATTAATGTATTTATTTATTTTAGAATTTTTTGTTTATTAAAATTCACAATTTAAAAAATATAACAATTAATAACAACAAATCCTTCTATGTACAGTATGAAAATTATAGATTCACACTGAAGGCATCAAAACTATGAATTAACACATGTGGAATTATATCTAAACAAAAAAGTGTGAAACAACTGAAAATATGTAGAGATGAGCGAGCACTAAAATGCTCGGGTGCTCGTTATTCGAATCTAATTTTTCCCGATGCTCGGGTGCTCGTTTCGAATAACGAACCCCATTGAAGTCAATGGAAGACTCAAGCATTTTTTGCAGGGGACCGGGGCTCTGCACAGGGAAGGTTGCGTGAAAACCTGGAAACCTCAGAAAATGATGGAAACACCACGGAAATGGACAGGAAACAGCAGGGGCAGCATGCATGGATGCCTCTGAAGCTGCCTAATCGTACCATTATGCCAAATTCTGGGCAATAGCCTGGTGGTGACCCTCAAAACAATTGTGCTGACCCAGACCAAGATGGGCAAGGCACATGTGCTGGCACATGTTAGGAAAGCACCCAACTAGGTGCAACGAAGGTCCATCACCGCCTGCAGGTGACACCACTGCTCATGCTGGCACTGCTGTGCTATCCCCCGCCCCACGACGCAGGCATAAGCCTGATACAGCATGGTGACAGCGTAGTGACACCAACAAGTGACCAAGTTAGATTGAGGTAGCAGTTAAACCACCCAAAAATGTAGCCTGACACAGCATGGCGGTGAACCCATAGTGACCAAGTTAGACTCAGGTGGCAGGTGAAGCACCCAAAAATTTAGCCTGACACAGCATGGCAGTGACACCACCAATGCCTTGGTCAGACTGAGATTGCAGTCAAATGTCTGTAGTTGAGCCTCCCAAAAATTTGTTTTGGAGTATTCGAAGTTGACCCTCCTAAAAATTGTTTTGGAGTGTCTGTAGTTGACCCTCCTGTAAATTTTTTTTTTGTTTTTCCTGTTATTAGTTTATGTACAACCCATGGCTGGCATGTTAGGAATATATAGGTTTGCTTCACAGACGGTCCACTGCACCGTTACATTTTCTTCATCATTGCCAATTACCTTTTCACCAACTGTTGTCTGGCAATGATAGAGGGGAAGGTGAATCCACTGCCGAAGAAAAGTGTCATCCTCCTACAAGTCTCCACTTGTTCTCAATTGAAAAGGGTATGTTCTTGCCGTGGCCTTCCTCATAGTGGCCGCTTCTGCAGACGACAGAGGTGGTGTACCTACGGACAGCCTGACCGAACATGATGGCAGACGGGGAGACACTCCCTCATGTAAAATTGTTTTGGAGTGTCTGCGGTTGACCCCCCTGTAAAATAGTTTTCTCATTTTTTTGTTTTTCCTGTTATTAGTTTATGTACAACCCATGGCTGGCATGTTAGGAATATATAGGTTTGCTTCACAGACGGTCCACTGCACCGTTACATTTTCTTCATCATTGCCAATTACCTTTTCACCAACTGTTGTCTGGCAATGATAGAGGGGAAGGTGAATCCACTGCCGAAGAAAAGTGTCATCCTCCTACAAGTCTCCACTTGTTCTCAATTGAAAATGGGATGTTCTTGCCGTGGCCTTCCTCATAGTGGCCGCTTCTGCGGACAACATAGGTGTTGTACCTATGGACAGCCTGACCGAACATGATGGCAGACGGGGAAACACTCCCTCATGTAAAATTGTTTTTTGAGTATCTGTATTTGACGCTACTAAAAAATTTATTGGAGAGAGGGTCTGTAGGTGGCCCTCGGTAAACATTGTGTGCATAGAGCGCCAGTTGGCCCTCAGAAACATTGCCTGTTGGCTCAGCGTTTCTGTGCGAAGAGGAGGAGGAGGAGGGGTTGGAGGAAGAGTGCATAATAAGTCTGAGAAACCGTGACCGAGGTAGGCCCCACAATCCTTGGTGTGGGCATTACATGAGTGGCCCCAGGGTCAGACTTCATCCCAGCCTCTACCAAGTTAACCCAATGTGCCGTCAGGGAGATATAGTGTTCCTGCCCGCCAGTACTTGTCCACGTGTCCGTGGTTAGGTGGACCTTATCACTAACCAAGTTGGTCAGGGCACGGATGATGTTCTGTGACACATGCTGGTGTAGGGCTGGGACGTCACATTGGGAAAAATAGTGGCGGCTGGGGACCAAGTACCGAGGGACAGCCACTGCCATCAGGTTGCGGAAAGCCTCAGTCTCTACCAGTCTATAGGGCAGCATCTCCAGGCTCAACAATTTGGAGATGTGGATGTTTAGGGCTTGTGCATGTGGGTGGCTGGAATTGTATTTGCGCTTGCGCTCAAATGTCTGCTGCAAAGACAGCTGAACGCTGCACTGGGACACATTGGTGGAGGTTGTGGAGGATCGTGGAGGTGAAGGGGTGGTTGTAGGGCGGGAGGCGCTTGTGCCGGGGTCCTGGGCGGGGGGTTGACTCGCCGAGCCAGCATGTGATACAGGGGAAGGGGCAGTGGTGTGACCCGCAGGTGGTGAACGGCCTTGGTTCCACTGAGTCGGGTGTTTAGCACTCATATGCCTGAGCATGCTGGTAGTGGTTAGCCTGGTAGTGGTGGCTCCCCTGCTGATCCTGGTGTGGCACAGGTTGCACACCACAGTCCGTCGGTCATCCTCACTTTCTTTAAAAAACCTCCAGACTTGCGAACATCTAGGCCTTGGCACGGGAGCTTGACTCCATGAAACAGTTGCTGATCTACCTGCTCTGGCCCTGCTTCTCCCTCTGGCCACCCCACTGCCTCTTCCAACCTGTTCTGGGGCTGCACTTTCCTCCCCCTCAGAAGCACTGTCTTGAGTTGGATTACCAACCCAGCTCGGGTCAGTCACCTCATCATCCATCAGCTCTTCCTCCGATTCCTCACTCTGCTCCCCCCTCGGACTTACTGCCCTGACAACAACTTCACTGTCTGACAACCGTGTCTCATCATCATCATTATCATCCAACACCTCTTCACGCACTACTTGCACTAAGTCCACACTCTCATCACCCACAGACTGTGAAAGTTCTAAATTTTGGGCATCGGGACAGAGCAACTGCTCAGGTTGCTGTTGAGCAGTGGTTTGGGTCTCTGGGTAGGGTCCTGAAAAAAGTTCCTGTGAGAATGCCTGATCTGAATCCATACTTTCCGAGGGGGGGACAGGCTGGGGAGAAGGAGGTTGAGCTGGAGGAGACAGAGGTCTACTCCCTTGGCTAGCGTGGGTGGACTGCGTGGAAGACTGGGTGGTGGATAACTTACTGGACGCATTGTCCGCTATCTACGTCATCACCTGTTCGCTCTGTTGTTTCAATAGTGGTGTACCACGTGACCCAGTAAGTTGTGAGATGAAGCTAGGGAGCGAAACTCTGCGGCGTTCCACTGCTCCCTCATCAGCATGTACAGTGTCACCCTGCCCAGGACCATGGCCTCTGCCCCCTACACTACTTGAACGCCCATTCCCACGCCCTCGTCCTCAACCCTTAGCCCTAGGGTTCAACATTTTGTATATTAACCAAACTGTCGAGTTAATATCTGATGCCAAAACCATATTCAGTAGACAGTAGAATTACTATCTGAGGCAAAAAAATGTAGTCTTTAGACTCCAGCTATTGCACCGCAAACCACTTAATTTTGCACTGGACTGTAGTTTATATAACTGAGAATAAAAACGTATTCTCTAGACTGTGGCTAGTGTATCACACACCTCACAATTGTTCACTGGACTGTAGTTTATATAATTGAGTGAAAAAAAAATATTCTCTAGACTGTGGCTAGTGTATCTCACACCTCACAATTGTTCACTGCACTGTAGTTTATATAATTTAGTGAAAAAAAATTCTCTAGACTGTGGCTAGTGTATCGTACACCTCACAATTGTTCACTGGACTGTAGTTTATATAACTGTTTGAAAAAACGTATTTTATAGACTGACGCTGCTGTACAGCACACCTCACAATTGTTCACTGGACTGTAGATTATATAACTGAGAAAAAAACATAGCCTTTATATGGCGGCTATTTTACCGCAAAGCACTTTCCTTTTTCACAGGACTGTAAGACATATAACTGCGAGAAAATACGTATTTTATAGACTGACTTTGCTATACTTCACACGTCACAATTGTTTACTGGACTGTAGTTTATATAATTGAGTTAAAAAAAACGTAATCTCTAGACTGCGGCTATTGTATAGTGCACCTCACAATTGTTCACTGGACTGTAGTTTATATAATTGAGTAAAAAAACGTATTCTCTAGACTGCGGCTAGTGTATCGCAAACCTCACAATTGTTCACTGGACTGTAGTTTAAATAATTGAGTAAAAAAAAATATTCTCTAGACTGTGGCTAGTTTATCGCACACCTCACAATTGTTCACTGGACTGTAGTTTATATTATTGAGTGAAAAAAAGTATTCTCTAGACTGACTAGTGTATCGCACACCTCATAATTGTTCACTGGACTGTAGTTTCTATAATTGAGTGAAAAAAAATTCTCTAGACTGCGGCTAGTGTATCGTACACCTCACAATTGTTCACTGGACTGCAGTTTATATAATTGAGTGAAAAAAAATTATTCTCTAGACTGTGGCTAGTGTATCGCACACCTCACAATTGTTCACTGGACTGTAGTTTATATAATTGAGTGAAAAAAAACGTATTCTCTAGACTGTTGCTAGTGTATCGCACACCTCAAAATTGTTCACTGGACTGTCATTTATATAATTGAGTGAAAAAAACATATTTTATAGACTGACGCTGCTGTATAGCACACCTCACAATTGTTCACTGGACTGTAGTTTATATAATTGAGTGAAAAAAATTATTCTCTAGACTATGGCTAGTGTATCTCACACCTCACAATTGTTCACTGCACTGTAGTTTATATAATTTAGTGAAAAAAAATTCTCTAGACTGCTGCTAGTGTATCGCACACCTCACAATTGTTCACTGGACTGTAGTT
>ONZH01031237.1:0-54443 GCA_900303285.1 Rhinella marina
TGCTAATTGTGCCAGCTACAGCAACATTCTGCCACCCCCGGTCCTCTAGAGGGACCAGAGGGACAGTTTGTTGGCCATTGTGTACCATAACTGTATCAGTAATGTAACAGATTAACTGTAAATGTGTCAGCAGTTCAACAAGATACACTCAGTGACACATTTGACCCTTTAATACTGAGGCACAGTACCGTAATTGTCTATAAAAGATTAAAGGGGTTGTCTGGGTTCAGAGCTGAACCTGGACATACCCAAAATTTCACCCAGGCAGCCTGCCTGACAAGAGCATTTCATGCTCCGATGCTCTCCTTTGCCATGGGCTAAATTTTGCAGGGAAAAGGCATTTTGCCCAATTTCCGGTGACAAACCAGGCTCTGCCAGGTGGAGGCTTCCGCCCAGCAGTGAGCTCGGTGACGTCACTGGCACTGATGGGAGGGCTTTAGTGCTGCCCTAGCCAGTAAAATGGCTAGGGCAGCGCTAATGCCGGCCCATCAGAGCCAATGATGTCACCGAACACTTTGGCTAGGGCAGCGCTAATGCCGGCCCATCAGAGCCAATGACGTCACCGAACACACTGCTGGGCGGAAGCTTCCGCCTGGCAGTGTGTGTTTGTAAACAAAAAAGCCCTTGCCCTGTGCGATCCAGTGCAGGGCAAGGGAGAGCATCAGAGCATGAAATGCTCCGATGCTGTTGTCAGGCAGGCTGCCTGGGTGAAAACCTGGGCATGTCCAGGTTCAGCTCTGAACCCGGACAACCCCTTTAACTTCAAATGTATCAGCAGTTCAACAAGATACATGTGGTGATACATTAGACTGCCCTTTCATACTGAGGCAATTCTATATATCAACTAAAACATTAACAGGGATTGTGTCAGCAGTTGAACAAGATTCATGCAGTGATATACTAGACCGCCCTTTAATACTTAGGCACAGTAATTCTATATATAAAATAAGAGATTAACTGCGAAGATGTCAGCAGTTCAACAAGATGAAGACGGCGATATATTAGACCACCCTTTAATACTGAGGCACAGTAATTCTATATATAAAATTAGAGATTAATGGGTATTGTTTCACCAGTTCAACAACATGCAGATGACAATATAGTATATATATATATAGTTACATAGTTGCATAGTTACATAGTTGTTTAGGTTGGAAAAAGACACAAAAAGACACAAGTCCATCAAGTCCAACCTGTAATCCTGCTATATCCATTTCTGGATGGACATTGATCTTCCTTAATATAATATAGTATATATATATATATATATATATATATATATATATATAGACAGTACAGACCAAAAGTTTGGACAAGTGTGGAATTATATACTTAACAAAAAAGTGTGAAACAACTGTAAATATGTCTTATATTCTAGGTTCTTCAAAGTAGCTACCTTTTGCTTTGATTACTGCTTTGCACTTTCTTGGCATTCTCTTGATGAGCTTCAAGAGGTAGTCACCTGAAATGGTTTTCACTTCACAGGTGTGCCCTGTCAGGTTTAATAAGTGGGAGTTCTTGCCTTATAAATGGGGTTGGGACCATGAGTTGTGTTGGGCAGAAGTCAGGTGGATACACAGGTGATAGTCCTACTGAATAGACTGTTAGAATTTGTATTATGACAAGAAAAAAGCAGCTAAGTAAAGAAAAACGAGTGGTCATCATTACTTTAAGAAATGAAGGTCAGTCAGTCTGAAAAATTGGGAAAACTTTGAAAGTGTCCCCAAGTGCAGTCGTAAAAACCGTCAAGCGCTACAAAGAAACTGGCTCACATGAGGACCGCCCCAGGAAAGGAAGACCAAGAGTCACCTCTGCTGCGGAGGATAAGTTCATCCGAGTCACCAGCCTCAGAAATTGCAGGTTAACAGCCGCTCAGATTAGAGACCAGGTCAATGCCACACAGAGTTCTAGCAGCAGACACATCTCTACAATAACTGTTAAGAGGAGACTGTGTGCAGCAGGCCTTCATGGTAAAATAGCTGCTAGGAAACCACTGCTAAGGACAGGCAACAAGCAGAAGAGACTTGTTTGGGCTTAAGTACACAAGGAATGGACATTAGACCAGTGGAAATCTGTGCTTTGGTCTGATGAGTCCAAATTTGAGATCTTTGGTTCCAACCACCGTGTCTTTGTGCGACGCAGAAAAGGGGAACGAATGGACTCTACATGCCTGGTTCCCACCGTGAAGCATGGAGGAGGAGGTGTGATGGTGTGGGGGTGCTTTGCTGGTGACACTGTTGGGGATTTATTCAAAATTGAAGGCATATTGAACCAGCATGGCTACCACAGCATCTTACAGCGGCATGCTATTCCATCCGGTTTGCGTTTAGTTGGACCATCATTTATTTATCAACAGCACAATGACCCCAAACACACCTCCAGGCTGTGTAAGGGCTATTTGACCAAGAAGGAGAGTGATAGGGTGCTACGCCAGATGACCTGGCCTCCACAGTCACCAGACCTGAACCCAATTGAGATGGTTTGGGGTGAGCTGGACGCAGTGTGAAGGCAAAAGGGCCAACAAGTGCTAAGCATCTCTGGGAACTCCTTCAAGACTGTTAGAATACCATTTCAGGTGACTACCTCTTGAAGCTCATCAAAAGAATGCCAAGAGTGTGCAAAGCAGTAATCAAAGCAAAAGGTGGCTACTTTAAAGAACCTAGAATATAAGACATATTTTCAGTTGTTTCACACTTTTTTGCTAAGTATATAATTCCACATGTGTTAATTTATAGTTTTGATGCCTTCAGTGTGAATCTACAATTTTCATTGTCATGAAAATACAGAAAATTCTTTGAATTAGAAGGTGTGTCCAAACTTTTGGTCTGTACTGTATATATATATATATATTATATAATCATTTAATACTGTGACATAGTAATTCTATATATCAACTCAAAAATTAATGGGGATTGCGTCAGCAGTTGAACGTGGCAATATATTAGACCGCCCTTTAATACTGAGGCACAGTATTTCTATAAATAAAATTAGAGATTAACTGCAAATGTGTCAGCAGTTGAAAAAGATGCAGACGGTGATATGTTAGACCGCCCTTTCATACTGACACATAGTAATTCTATATATAAAACTATATAGAGATTAACTGCCAATGTATAAGCAGTTAAACAAGATGCAGACTGCGATATATTACACTGCCCTTTAATACTGAGGCACAGTAATTCTATATATAAAAAAAGAGATTAACTGCAAATATGTCAGCTAGAGATGAGCGAGCACTAAAATGCTCGGGTGCTCGTTATTCGAGTCAAACTTTTCCCGATGCTCGGGTGCTCGTTTCGAATAACGAACCCCATTGAAGTCAATGGGAGACTCGAGCATTTTTTGCAGGGGACCAAGGCTCTGCCTAGGGAAGGCTGGGTGAAAACCTGGAAACCTCAGAAAATGATGGAAACACCACGGAAATGGACAGGAAACAGCAGGGGCAGCATGCATGGATGCCTCTGCGGCTGCCTAATCCCACCATTACCCCAAATTCTCCTAGTGGGGCATGTGTAGTATCGATTCTTCTCAGTTTAAAATCGTATACGTCCCCTATCTTGGGACCATATATTTCATGGATTTTTCGAACACGGAAAAGGAAAAAGAGCTTGCTCTGGCCAGGGGAGTGTCTTTCCTACTGCAGCTAAGGGGACGTGTCCATGCTCTGCCTATCACAGGTCAGGAGGCAATTAAAAGAAGAACAAAAAAAAATCAGTACAATATCTAATACGTCCCCTATCCGGGTAAATTGTTTGGAGAGAGGGCCTGTAGGTGGGGGGCAGGCTGGGGGGAAGGAGGTTGAGCTGGAAGACCCAGAGGAGTGCCCCCTGGGCTAGCGTGTGTGGTGGTGACAACAGCCGGATGTAGTTAGAATGACGACGCAGGACCCCAACTTAAAAATTTAGCATCAACCGGTACAATTGTCAATTATGAGCTCGATCAAGTGTGGCATGACTTTTTAGATGGAGATTGCATGTGGTCACGTACTCCCTGGAACCCCATAGTCACCCCTTCTCTGATGTGCTACCCCAGAACATTCTCTGCCCCAATTCGCAAGACCTTTTGCAGTCTCTGTGTGCTGACAGTGGGGATTTACCAGTGTTGTCTGAGGAGGTGGTGGACAATGGCGAGACACAGGTGTCGGGTGGTGAGGTAGTTGAAAGTGAAGCAAGTTACATTGTGGACTCCTTGGGGGGACTTTCTCATGATGGGACAGATTCAATTGTGTTTAGAAACGCTGATGGGCTTCCGTCAGCACTGTGTGTATAGAACCCCATGGCCTTTCATAAAAATAGTCTGGCGATGACCCCAAGGCAATTTTCAGAGACACGGTAATGGTGACCCACTTAAAAATGCTGCCTGGCAACCTGGCGGTTAACCCCTGATTGTCTGTCTTTCAATAAGATTGCAGTGTAAAGCATGGTGGTGAGCCTCAGTAATAGGATTGCAGTGTAAAGCATGGTGGTGAGCCTCAGTATGACTTTTTGGATGGAGATTGCATGTGGTCACGTACTCCCTGGAACCCCGTAGTCACCCCTTCTCTGATGTGCTACCCCAGAACATTCTCTGCCCCAATTCGCAAGACCTTTTGCTGTCTCCGTGTGCTGACAGTGGGGATTTACCAGTGTTGTCTGAGGAGGTGGTGGACAATGGCGAGACACAGGTGTCGGGGGGTGAGGAGGTTGTATGGGAAGCAAGTTACAGTGGGGACTCCTTGGGGGGACTTTCTCATGATGGGACAGATTCAACTTGGGTGGATCAGGCACAGGAACAGATCAAATTTTTTTTTTTTGTGTTTATTTAACTTTTATTTAGCACAAATAACCACAGAGATATTTATTCGTTCTCTTCGCTGCGCAGTCTGGCGTTGGGGTTCGTCACTTTGATGGCGAGCTGTGCCGCTCTCTCCACAATGGTCTTTAGGTTTTTTGAGGAGACGTTGTGGGCGATTTCTGCACAGAAGGACTTGTTGCTCATCAACAGAACCTCGAGCTCCTTGACATTGTGGACCAGGAATTTGCGGAACCCTGTGGGCAGCATGTGTTTGTTCTTCTTGTTGCTACCGTACCCAATGTTGGGCAATATAGATACGCAGGTAATATTATTTTTCACACCTATCCCAAAAAGAAATTTACGCAGTTTGCGCAAATAAAACTGGAAACTGGAACTGGAGAGAGGGCCTGTAGGTGGACCTCTGGAAAAATTGTTTGGAGAGAGGGCCTGTAGGTGGACCTCCGGAAAAATTGTTTGGAGAGAGGGCCTGTAGGTGGACCTCCGGAAAAATTGTTTGAAGAGAGGGCCTGTAGGGGGCCCTCCTGAAAAATTGTGGTAAAAGAGTGTCAGTTGGACCTCTAAAAAATGGTGTTTTTTTAGTCAGCGTTAGGCAAAGACGACATGGAGGAGGAGGAGTAGGGTTAGGGTGAATTCCGGTGAAATCCAGGCTTTGTTCATTTTAATAAGCGTCATCCTGTCAGCGCTGTCAGTTGACAGGCGTGTACGCTTATCGGTGATGACGCCACCAGCTGCACTGAATACCCGCTCTGACAGCATGCTAGCGGCAGGGCAGGCCAGCACCTCCAAGGCGTACAGCGCCAGTTCAGGCCACGTGTCCAGCTTTGAAACCCAGTAGTTGTATGGAGTAGAGTGATCGCTACGGACGTTGGTATGGTCAGCTAGGTACTCCCTCACCATCTTTCTGTACAGCTCCCCCCTACTCTGCCTAGACTGGGGACAGGTGACAGTGTCTTGCTGGGGTGACATAAAACTGGCAAAGGCCTTGGAGAGCGTTCCCCTGCCAGTGCTGGACAAGCTGCCTGCTCGCCTCCTCTCCCCCGCTACTTGGCCCACAGAACCATGCCCTCTGCCGCTAGCGGCGTCAGATGGGAAGAATTGTTTCAGCTTGTGCACCAGGGCCTGTTGATATCTATTCACTCTCATACTCCTTTCCTCTGCAGGGATGAGAGTGGAAAGGTTCTGCTTGTACCGTGGGTCCAGGAGAGTGAACACCCAGTAATTGTTGTTTGAAAAAATTCTTCTAACGCGAGGGTCACGGGATAGGCAGCCTAACATGAAGTCTGCCATGTGCGCCAGAGTCCCAACACGCAAGAATTCCCTCTCCTCACTGGCCTGACTCTCCCTTTCCTCCTCCTCCTCCAAGTCCTCCTCTTCAGCCCATACACGCTCAAGAGTTAAGGACTGAGCACTGGTACCCAGTACTGTCTCGCCGACATTCTCCTCCTCTTCCTCCTCATACCCCTCCTCCGATACGCGCTGAGAAACAGACCGGAGGGTTCTCTGGCTATCAAGCGATGTATCTTCCTCCACCGTCTCTTGTGACAAGCGCAAAGCATCCAACTTGATGCTGAGCAGTGAGTTTTTCAACAGGCAAAGCAGCGGGATGGTGAGGCTGATAATGGCGGCTCCTCAAAGTTGCTCAACACCTGGCAGATATCAGACATCCACGTCCACTCCTCATTGTAGACTTGAGGAATCTGACTGACCTGACTACCAGTTCTGTTGGAAGTTGACATCTGGCAGTCTACAATCGCTCTGCGCTGCTGGTAAACTCTGGATAACATGTTTAATGTCGAATTCCATCTCGTGGGCACGTCGCACAACAGTCGGTGAGCGGGTAGTTGTAGGCGGCGCTGCGCTGCCCTGAGAGTGGCAGCATCTGTGGTCGACTTGCGGAAATGCGCACAGATGCGGCGCACCTTGGTGAGCAAATCAGACAGATTGGGGTATGTCTTGAGGAACCGCTGAACTATGAGATTGAACACGTGGGCCAGGCATGGCACATGTGTCAGTCTGCCGAGTTGCAGAGCCGCCACCAGGTTATGCCCATTGTCACACACAACCATGCCTGGCTTGAGGTTCAGCGGTGCCAGCCACACATCGGTCTGCGCCGTGATGCCCTGTAACAGCTCTTGGGCGGTGTGCCTTTTGTCACCTAAGCTCAGCAGTTTGAGCACCGCCTGCTGGCGCTTACCCACGGCACTGCTGCTGCGCCTAGAGCTACCGACTGAAGGTGCCGTGCCCACGGATGGTAATTCGGTGGAGGAGGAGGAGGGGTCGGAGGAGGAGGAGGCATAGTACGTCTGAGAGACCGTGACCGAGGTAGGCCCCGCAATCCTCGGTGTGGGCAGTACATGAGCGGCCCCAGGGTCATTCTCGGTCCCAGCCTCCACCAAGTTAACCCAATGTGCCGTCAGTGAGATATAGTGTCCCTGCCCGGCAGCACTTGTCCACGTGTCCGTGGTTAGGTGGACCTTCTCAGAAACAGCGTTGGTCAGGGCACGGATGATGTTCTGTGACACGTGCTGGTGTAGGGCTGGGACGGCACATCGGGAAAAATAGTGGCGGCTGGGGACCGAATACCGAGGGGCAGCCACTGCCATGAGATTTCGAAAGGCCTCGGTCTCTACCAGCCTATAGGGCAGCATCTCCAGGCTAAGCAATTTGGAGATGTGGACGTTGAGGGCTTGGGCATGTGGGTGGGTGGAACTGTATTTCCTCTTGCGCTCCAGTGTCTGCTGTAAAGACAGCTGAACGCTGCGCTGGGACACATTGGTGGACACTGTGGAGGATCGTGGAGGCGAAGGTGTGGTTTTCCGGCGGGAGGCGCTCGTGCCGGGGTCCTGGGCAGGGGGTTGACTAGCAGAGGCAGCAAGTGACGCAGGGGGTTGACTAGCAGAGGCAGCGAGTGAAACAGGGGAAGGAGCAGTGGTGTGACCCGCAGGAGGTGGTGAACGGCCTTGGTTCCATTGAGTGGGGTGTTTAGCACTCATATGCCTGAGCATGCTGGTGGTGGTTAGGCTAGTAGTGGTGGCACCCCTGCTGATCCTGGTGTGGCACAGGTTGCACACCACAGTCCGTCGGTCATCCTCACTTTCTTTAAAGAACCTCCAGACTTGCGAACATCTAGGCCTCGCCACGGGAGCTTCACTACGTGAAACAGTTGCTGCTGATGCACCAGCTCTGGCCCTGCTTCTCCCTCTGGCCACACCACTGCCTCTTACAACCTGTTCTGGTGCAGCACTCGCCTCCGCCTCAGAAGCACTGTCTTCACTCGGCATATCAACCCAGCTTGGGTCAGTCACCTCGTCATCCTCCGATTCCTCAGTCTGCTCCCCCCTCGGACTTCCTGCCCTGACAACAACTTCACCACTGTCTGACAACTGTGTCTCCTCATCGTCCGACACCTCTTTACAAACTTCTTCCACTAACTCAACATTGTCGTCATCATCATCATCATCACCCACAGACTGCGACAGTTGGAAAACTTGGGCATCGGGAACGAGGTCAGCAGCAATCTGAGAAGTGGTTTGTGACTCTGGGAAGGGTCCAGAAAACAGTTCCTGAGAGTATGCCGGATCGCATTCCAAATTTTCCTGGGAGGGGGCAGACTGGGGGGAAGGAGGTTGAGGTGGAGGAGCCAGAGGAGTGCTCCCTTGGGTAACGTGGGTGGACTGCGTGGAAGACTGACTGGTGGACAAATTACTTGAAGCATTGTCCGCAATCCACAACATCAGCTGTTCGCACTGTTGTGGTTTCAACAGTCCTCTACCACGTGTCCCTGTAAGTTCAGACATGAAGCTAGGGAGTTTAGCTCTGTGGCGTTCCCCTGCTCCCTCATCAGCAGGTACTGAATCTCCCTGCCAAGGACCATGGCCTCTGCCCCCTGCAGTAATTGAATGCCCACGCCCACGCTCTCGTCCTCGACCCTTAGCCCTGGGGTTCAACATTTTCTGTATATAAGTGTATTATATAAAAAATAAAAAATAAATGGGCCTGGTGTACTGAAACCCACAAACTTTTTCAGTCTGGTTTAATTAAGTGACGTAAAGAAAGTGTCACCTGGACAGAAAATACGGATTGGAGTGAGTGGACAGCTGAACTGTGACACACAGAATGGTTCCACACTGCTGTGTGAAATGGATTTGTATCACTGAGCTAAAACAACAAAAAACTATTTTTTTATATATTTTTTTTGTAGTTTTGTTTTTTTTGGAACGTGACGTGCAGAAGCTATCGTAGAGCTAACTGACACCCTACTGACGGTGGCTATTTAGACTGCGACCCAGACAAATGTCGCACAGAGATTTTTGGGATCAAGCTATATACGTGACAGGCAGCAAAAGACTTGGTTGTATTAAGTGACGTACAGAAAGTGTCACCTGGACAGAAAATACGGATTGGCGTGAGTGGACAGCTGAACTGTGACACACAGAATGGTTCCACACTGCTGTGTGCAATGGATTTGTATCACTGAGATATAACATTAAAAAAAAGGGGGTTATATATGGCGATAGCTGCACTACTAGTGCCAGCCAGCCAAGCCAGGAGACAAAAAAAAAATGTCTTGTAGCCCTTAGAAGGGCTGTTGGGTTCTTTGTGGGTGATTCCTGCCTAACAGAGAACTAAATGCAGGCCCTAACACTCTCCCTGAAACGCAGCAGCTCTATCCCTAACGACATCCAGACGGCATCTGAGCCGAGCACCGAGGCCAGTCACTAGTATATTCCAGGGTCACCTGATCAGGCCAGCCAACCCTTGCTATCGACATGTAAGGGCCCCACGTGATGCTGGGTGTACCGCAGAGTCTCCTGGCTTGTGATTGGCTGAGTTTATAGGCGCCAAAAAAGCACGATGCGGAAGTTGCCATTTCCTCGAGCATGGCGAGATACTTGTCCGAGCAGCGAGCACTTACGAGTACCCTAATACTCGAACGAGCACCAAGCTCGGACGAGTATGCTCGCTCATCTCTAATGCCAGCGGTTCAAAAATATGTAGGCGGCGACATATTACACCTCACTTTTTTTTTTTTTTAAGAATATTTTATTGGAGTTTTTCAAAAACATCCATAACATAAAAAACAGGAGGATCATATGTATACAGCACAAAAGAAAATCAGATAAGTAGATATAGTTCAGCTTGCTGCAAAAGTCAGTCAACATTTCGCCTGTCGTCCAATAACAATACATAACTAAATATAATACAGAGAACGAACCTGAATTCTGGTCATCAGGCAGAAGATAACAATTATAGCTAATGCATTTGTGCTAAAATCTACATACACCAAATAACCTTGTTTGGGCTACCACACAAGAGGATGGAGTTCCTGATTTTACCTGCTTGTTGCTGCGCTAAGTAGTTTGTGTAAACCTCTAAATCACTTCCCCTTTATAGTTATAGAGCCTGACATGTTTCTTCAGATACCAGGAGGTATACTGAAACGGTTGCACTTTTTGCTTCCTCTCAGAGTGCGGCAAAAACGCCATAAGAGTAACATTTTTTGAAGAAATCAGCTGATTTCATCTCTGGCTGTCGTTCTACACCACCCTTTAATATTGAGGCACAGTAATTCTATGTATAACTTAAAAGATTGTGATTGTCGTGGCAGGTGAACAAGATGCACACGGCAATTACACTCAACCTGCACTGCATCATAGGATGTCTACTCATCTGTCTACCAGCAACACACATATAAAGCAAAGACTGTTCTGGAGCTGGTATAAACATTCCTAACAAAGTGTCTATCAGACTGCCTGTGTAATATTAACAGGATCGGTTCCTCCTATTTCAGTGATAAAAGGTTCCAATATTCCAAGATTGTATGCTATACAGTATGATCTAAGTGGCCAGTAATCTTTGATGGACAATTGCAGATGAGAAGCATCCTATTATAGCACTATTGAGGGACGTGCACGTAAACGCTGCAAATAAAATTTGCTAATGCTTATGCTAAAGAGTTAATGAACCTGTTCTCAACAGGTTCCTGAGTTCTAATATTCTTGAACTTGAGAGGAAATTACTGACTTTAACTGCCTGTTATTCTGAGAACTGATGCTATCAACAGACAAATAGAATGATGTGAGAATGCTCATAAGACATACAAAAAGACCTAGGAAGTGGGGACAAATTTGCATGATGCCAAACTTGCTACTGAATTTTTTAGGGGTGTACTCACTTTTGTTGCCAGGGGTTTAGACATTAATGGTTGTATGTTGAGTTATTTTGAGGACACACCAAATTTACACTGTTATACAAGCTGTACACTGACTACTTTACATTGTATCAAAGGGTCATATCTTCGGTTTTGTCCCATGAAAAGATCTAATAAAATATTTACAAAAATGAGAGGGGTGTACTCACTTTTGTGAGATACTGTATGGAGATTGGATTAGGCATATTTTTGTAGCATAGTGTGGTGTTATTTGACCACAACCTAGTTTGTATGGTTTCCACCAGAACCAAATCAAAGAAGGCATCAAGAAATTAATGCTTTGGTTAGACATCTATTCAGACAATGTTATTCTTGGTTATATGTAGAAAGGTTAAACGCTCACGTAAGGAAACCTCCCCCACTAAGTCAAGGTAGAGAGATTACCCAGCCTGACAGGACAATTGTGGACATAATGATCTTTAAACAGTGGTTATTCTGGTAACTATGCAATTTTGCAGACTTGGATAGCTTTAGACTTTGAACTTTAACGCATTATGTTTCACAGAACCTTTCTCAAAAGCTAATGTCATTCTTGGTGGACGATTAACTAAGGCGAAGAAAAAAAAATACAATGCAACAGCACTCTGCAAACCTAATAAAGTACAAAAATGCGTTTTTGTGTTTCTAGCCATGGCAGCGTGCACCTGCGCATTGGGATGTGCTGACTGATCCCCTTTTTCTTTGAGATTAACTAAGGCGGTTATCCCACAAATTGCATGTTTGCCGAGCTGCAGCCGGACCTCCTGCCGGCCCCCATTATAGTGAATGGGGCCGGAGCGGACTTCCGGCGGCATGGTGGGCTAGCATTAGCATGGATCCGGCTGGCTGTTCTCCCGTCGGAACAGCCTGCTGGACCCTGCTATCACAAGTGTGAAAGTAGCCTTACCTGCCTGTATTTATCTATTTAGTTTGGGGAGAAAGTCTGGAATTAAATATTTTTTTAATGACTACACAAATTTGCTTACTTGGGAAATCCTTGGTATTAATCACAGTTAAAAGCAGGGCTAAAAAAATGCTTCAGTGTGTGTCACCTACTTGGTCCCTTTCATGCACAAAAAGTTGGCAAGTATGCCTATGTGTACTGTAAATACAGAATATGGGCTTCTTGATTTCTGTCTGCTAATTTCATGGAACATGGCATGTCAAGTCCTGTGTTTACCTGATTAAAGCTAATTGTGATGTCATAGCAGACTACTTGATAAAACCAAACCTGCAATGTCACAGCATTTTTCCTGATTAAAATCCGCAAACAATCTCAGAACACCTTACGTGACAGAAGGAGAGCTCCGACTGTGAGCACCAGTGCCTTCTCAAACAGCTGATTGGTGGGGGTCCCTGGTGTCGGACACCCACCAATCAGATACTGATGACCAATCCAGACGATAGGTCATCAGTTATAAAAACTCGGAAAACCCTTTTAACAACAAATCCAGATTTCAATGACGATGGGTTTGAGTATGGAAGCCTCGTGGTGACCACATCAATCCTGCCTTTGCTGTAGGGCGATATACTGTCCAAACTGCTGCTGTGATGATCTGGGGAGTCATCTCATATGACAGTCGGTCACTCCTAGTAGTGATACAAGTGACAGTAACAGCTCAGCGTGAAGCAGCCACATATGTTGACTCTCATGGCAGGGCTTCCAATGGGTATTTTTCAGCAGTTCAATTAGGGCCGGATTAAAGGGGGGGCACAAGGGGCTCCCACCCTTGATCCTCCACCACTACATAGAAATTAGGGGCCTCCACCAGAACTGGATGTCACAGTGGAGGCTCAACTAAGAATCAAAAAGGAGTGAGCAGCTACTCACTCCTAGCACTGTAAGGAGTCCCTGAAAGAAGAGAGGCACAATGTATCCCCAGAGAAATGTAATTATGGTATGTCTCCTATTATAGCAAGATAATTACTATAGCCAGTAGGTGGCACCACTACACAGGGATGCTGCCTCTTACTGGCTCAGAAGTATTACAGGAGTAGAGCCCTAGCAAGAATGAACAGATGCAAGAAGAAGGGAAGTGTGCAGCATCCCTCCAGCCCTTGCAACAAGGAGTGTCTTCATGAGGACCTTCCACATGCTTCTTATTTGGTTAGTGAGTGTAAGGTCAGGGCTGCTCTGAAACTGCTGTTTGTCTGTGATAAGTACAGGTAGCAGATTTAGTTAGAAGTTATGTTTTTCTATGTTCCCCTGTACTCCTCACAAGAGACCCTGACACCCACTGTCTCCCCTTTACTCTTTCAAGTCCAACAGTGGTGTGTTCCCTTTGCCTCCTCCCCTATAGAGCACCTGGCAAGCTGTGTTTCATAATGTCATCTATGTCACCTTGCCAAAGAGACTGGACCCTTTATGTCTCCCTCCCCCTCTCACACAGCATCACGTCTCCCCTCACCCATAGAGGCCCTAACATATAATGTCAGCCCTCTGAATTGCACCTGTTATATGTGCCAATTTAAGTTTCCCTGCCCCTACTATGACCACACAGAGCCCTGCCATGCCGTACCCCTCCCAGACAGACACCTGAATGACCACAGTGTTTACACCAGACTATGGACTGACAATAGCTGTGGTCATGAGCAGGGCCATTTTAAGACATTGGTGGGCCCAGTGCAAAGATCAAGAGTGGGGCCCCCCCCGCTCCACCCCTGTCCCGCCCCACACGCTCCACCCCTGTCCCGCCCCCACACGCTCCATCCCTGCCCCGCCCCCACATGCATTTTGCCTCAATTTTATTTGTTTTTACCATATTGAGGCAGCAAAAGGCCTTGGTAAGTAACCTTTTTAACCCTATGCTGCTTGTATCTAAACATAGCCCTTAGGCTATATTAGTTATTGATGCAGCATAGGGTTAAATAAGTTACCCAGCAAGGCCTTTGCTGCCTCAATATGGTAAAAACACAGCATAAGGCCTTGCTGGAAACATATAATCATATGCTGCTTAAATGATGCATGCAGAACTTTTCTGTCCGGTCTTTTTAACAGAATCTGTGACCCAAACGCAAATGTGAATGGATAGTATTAGACGTATAGCATCAGATGTCTGTTTAACACACAAATACAGAGCAAGAACCAAGATCACTACATACACAGCACCAAACCAAGTTCTCTACATAAATACAGCACCAGAACCAAGTTCTCTACATAAATACAGAACCAGAACCAAGGTCTCTACATAAATACAGCACCAGAACCAAGTTCTCTACATAAATACATCACCAGAACCAAGTTCTCTACATAAATACAGCACCAGAACCAAGTTCTCTACTTACATACAGCACCAGAACCAAGTTCTCTACATAAATACAGAACCAGAACTAAGCTCTCTACATAAATACAGAACCAGAACCAAGTTATCTACATAAATACATCACTAGAACCAAGTTCTCTACATAAATACATCACTAGAACCAAGTTCTCTACATAAATACAGAACCAGAACTAAGCTCTCTACATAAATACAGCACCAGAACCAAGTTCTCTACATAAATACATCACCAGAACCAAGTTCTCTACATAAATACAGCACCAGAACCAAGTTCTCTACATAAATACATCACCAGAACCAAGTTCTCTACAGAAATACAGCACCAGAACCAGGTTCTCTACATAAATACAGAACCAGAACCACGTTCTGTACATAAATACAGAACCAGAACCAAGTTCTCTACAGAAATACAGCACCAGAACCAAGTTCTCTACATAAATACATCACCAGAACCAAGTTCTCTACATAAGTACATCACCAGAACCAAGTTCTCTACATAAATACAGCACCAGAACCAGGTTCTCTACATAAATACATCACCAGAACCACGTTCTGTACATAAATACATCACTAGAACCAAGTTCTCTACAGAAATACAGAACCAGAACCAAGTTCTCTACAGAAATACAGCACCAGAACCAAGTTCTCTACATAAATACATCACTAGAACCAAGTTCTCTACATAAATACAGCACCAGAACCAAGTTCTCTACATAAATACAGCACCAGAACCAAGTTCTCTACAGAAATACAGAACCAGAACCAAGTTCTCTACAGAAATACAGCACCAGAACCAAGTTCTCTACATAAATACATCACCAGAACCAAGTTCTCTAC
Source organism: Rhinella marina (assembly GCA_900303285.1). Classification (NCBI taxonomy): domain Eukaryota; kingdom Metazoa; phylum Chordata; class Amphibia; order Anura; family Bufonidae; genus Rhinella; species Rhinella marina. The sequence goes on from ONZH01031237.1 coordinate 15,103, forward strand.
ATAAATACAGCACCAGAACCAGGTTCTCTACATAAATACAGCACCAGAACCATCTGAGTAGTCAGGTCATCCCTCGCCATATGACCGTGTAGGGTGTGCAACTACAGCTCCCAGTATGGCCTGAACATGTGCAAAGGGATGCTGGGAGTTGTTGTTGCACAAAACAGCATGCTACCACCGATCATTAGGCTTCTTTCACACTTGCGTTCAGACGGATCCGCCCGAAAATGCATTCGTTTGCTTCCGTTCAGAACGGATCAGCATTGCCTATGTTTTGCCTATGTTTGAAAGTCCCATAGGGAACGGATCCGTTTGCTAATGTGCATTAGCAAACGGATCCGCTCCCATTCACTTGCATTGGAGCGGAGACGGATCCGCATCCATTCCGCTTGGTCAAGTGGACAACAAAACGGTTGCAGAGCGGAATGGAGACGGAACGGAGGCAAACTGATGCATTCTGAACGGATCCTTTTCCATTCAGAATGCATTAGGGGAAACTGATCAGTTCAGGACCGTTTGTGAGACCCTGGAACGGATCTCACAAACGGATCCTGAAAACGCCAGTGTGAAAGTAGCCAAAGGGGTTGTTCACATATCAGTTTTTTGATCAGTTATTTCCATCAGTTATTGTGAGCCAAAACTAGGAGTGGACACTAAACAGAGATCAGGTGTAATGAAAAGATCTGCACCTGTTTGGTGTTTTTGACCCGCACCTGGTTTTGGCTCACAATAACTGATGGCAATAACTGATCAAATAACTGATGTGTGAACAACCCCTTAGCTGTAGATCATCCAGGTGACTACAACACTCATCATACACAGTCAGTAGCAGAATAATCATTTCCATTTAGTTACTTACAGGTGACGTCTTCTCCTGAGTTCTTCCCCATCTGGCTCAGACCACCATGATGACTTCTTCCGTCCAAAATTCAGCTCTGCAGATTTTGCTGAGAAGATCTCTTTATCTTCACACTTTACCAACACATCCTGCAGACTGACACAGACTCATCTCAGTGCCACATACTGTGCCCTGAATATAACAGCAGCATTAGTGCTACACACAGATACGGTGTGTATAAGATGTAGTGTGTACTGATGTGTGAGGTATAATAGATGCAGTGTGTACAGATATATAGTATATACAGCAGTGTACTGACATGGGAGGTGTGATGTATACTGCTTTGTATACTATATACCTGTACACACTGCATGTGTTATACCTCATATATCAGTACACTGCTGTATATACTATATATCTGTACACACTACATCTATTATACCTCACATACCAGTACACTGCTGTATATACTATATACGTTTACCCACTGCATCTATTATACCTTGTACCTGACGTATCAGTACTCTGTATGTATACTATGTGTCAGGTGTGAGGTATAAAAGATGCAGTGCATACAGATATATGTGGATGGTCATATATTATGGTCACTGTGTGAGGTATTGGGGGTTGTAGTTAAGGTTCCAGTCAGTTTAAGGGATAGGATTAGCATTAGTGTTAGGGTTTGGGGCCAGTATTGGGGTTTGGGGCCAGTATTGGTGTTAGGGGCTAGTATTGGTGTTAGGGGCTACTATTGGTGTCAGGGGCTACTATTGGTGTCAGGGGCTAGTATTGGCGGTTAGGGGCCAGTATTGGCGTTTAGGGGCCAGTATTGGCAGTTAGGGGCCAGTATTGGCGGTTAGGGGCCAGTATTGGCGTTAGGGGCCAGTATTGGGGTTAGGGGCCAGTATTAGCATAAAGCTACATTCAGACGACCGAAAGTGTTTAGCAGCCCACAAATTGTGGATCCGCAGAACACATTTTGCAGACCGCACAGTGCCAGCCCTATATAGAAATGCATATTATTGCAGGCAAGAATAGGACATTTGCTTTATATTTTTTGTGGGGCCACGGAACGGAACTACAGATGTGGACAGTACATGGTGTGATGTCAGCATCTTTTGCGGCCCCATTGAATTGAATGGGTCTGCACTCATTCCGCAAAATTGTGGAACGGATGCAGACCCAGAAATATGGTCATCTGAATGCACCCTTAGGGCCAGTATTGGGGTTAGAGGCAACATTAGGGTACATTCACATGATCGTATTTCTATTAACTTCAATGGGGCTGCAAATCCGTAGTTCCGCTCCACAGCCCTGCAAAAAAGATAGAGCATGTCCTATTCTTGACCGCAATTGCAGACAAGAACAGGCATTTTTATCATAGGGCTGGGCATGTGCCAGTATCCGTGTTTTGTGGAGCCGCAATTGTGGATCACAAAACAAATATGGTGATGTAAAGGAGAAAGTATTAGGGGTCAGTACCGTACATTAGGGTTAGTGGTCAATATTAGGGTTAGAGTTCAGTATTAGGGTTAGGGGGTCCAGGGTTAGAGGTCAGTACCAGGGTAGGGGTCAGCACAGGGATTAGGGAGAAGGACAGGGCCAGTATAAGGGAAGGGGGGGGAGACAGGGCCAGTATTTGGGGTTGATTCTAGGGGGTCAGGGGCCAGTATCAGGGTTAGGGGTCCAAGGTTAGAGGTCAGTTACAGAGTAGGGGTCAGGGGCCAGTACTAGGGTTAAGGGTCAGGCAGGGCCAGTATTAGGGGGTCAGGGGCCTGTATTACAGTTGGGGTCAATGCAGGACCAGTATTGAGGGTTAAAGGCCAGGGTTAGGGGTCAGGCAGGACCAGTATTAGGGGGTCAGAGGCCTGTATTACGGTTGGGGTCAATGCAGGGCCAGTATTGAGGGTTAGAGGCCAGGGTTAGGGGTCAGGCAGGGCCAGTATTAGGGGTCAGGGGCCTGTATTACGGTTGGGGTCAATGCAGGGCCAGTATTGAGGGTTAGAGGCCAGGGTTAGGGGTCAGGCAGGGCCAGTATTAGGGGGTCAGGGGCCTGTATTATGGTTGGGGTCAATGCAGGGTCAGAATTAGGGTTAGAGGCCAGGGTTAGGGGTCAGGCAGGGCCAGTATTAGGGGGTCAGGGGCCTGTATTATGGTTGGGGTCAATATTAGGGTTAGAGGCCAGGGTTAGGGGTCAGGCAGGGCCAGTATTAGGGGGTCAGGGGTCTGTATTATGGTTGGGGTCAATATTAGGGTTAGAGGCCAGGGTTAAGGCAGGGCCAGTATTGGGGGTTTGAAATAGGGTGGCAGGGGCTAGGTTTAGGGCAGCATGTAGGAGGGCAGTTTATACTCACCTATCCTGGCGCGGTCCGCGGTCCCACGGTGCAGACCCAGCTAGCCTCTTCTGGCGGGTCTCCTGAGGAACGTCGCAGGCGGCGCGATGACGTCATCGCGCCGCCCGCGTCACTTCATCGCGCCGCCCACCGGCGGAGCCGCACTGGAGCCGGATGGCGCCGCCTCACCGCTACCTAAATTTACAGGTGAGCGTGCGCCCCGGCTAGCGAACCCCCCCACCCACCTCTCCGGGAAATAAAAAAAAAAAAATAATAATTTATGTGACCGGCCGGTTGTAAGGTTGTGTTATTCGTCACACAAATACACCTTAATAACCTGTGGACTGTATCAAAGACTTAGTGTCCACTTAAATGTCTTGATGAGGAGCAGATAGAGTAGTCTTACTTTTGCTCCATAAACTAGCCAACAATCTTGGAATTCTGATGAATTATTACCATCAGAACTCTAGTATCAATTAGGCTACTGGCTATTGTTACACAGTAGCGGGTCAAAACTTAATGTCCCTACACGCTTTCAATGTATACAGCATAAGCACCTCACTGTCCCTGCACATTGCTTATTTGCTCAACACGTTTCTGCAGTACTGAGACTGCTTCATCAGGAGCAATGGTGCTAATTACGAGGAGAAGGGTAAAGAAAAGACATGTGCCTCGCTGGTGGTGCTCGGCTCACTTGAGGTGTGTAGGTAAGAAAAGACCACTAGTGCTCCCCACTGATGGTGCGGGGGTGCCGGGTTGAAATGGAAAGATACTAAACAAGACAGGTGGTAGCGCAGCATACAGCACCTCCTTTTATACATTGACAGTGGTCTATCTGAGATCTGCACACTTCAATTCTCATCACCACCTGACCATCCAAAACTAACGTAGTGTGGATCCGGTTGGGCCCATTTTGAGGTGGTCAAAGGGTTGATTGATGTGGTTTACATCAGGATCCTAAGTGGTGTGCCTGGGATACATCAGGGTTGATAGGCACTCATGCTTTTCTCCCCTCCTCTCCTTCTATTTTAACACGTGAACTTAATAAAATTCATTTATTTTGTGCTTTTAGTATCCTAACCAGGTAGTGACTAATTCTCTGTGGTTTTCCCAAAGTGATAAGCTGGTCTTGGAACCAGTGATAGCAGGATTCTGACCCGGTTCCCAATGGATTCGATTGTATCTGCGTTTTTACAAATGTGTGGCAAAGTCTGCAGAAGTGAGATATAGCTGGGAGAAGTCATCAAAGCAGTCTGAGCCTGATGAAGAAAAGAGAATGACTACAATTGGATCATGTCACCTGTGATTCACCATATGTAAAGGTTCAGGCTACTTGTGATTGCATCACATAATAACTTTATTCCACTGTGAGGTCTGCAGCAAAGTGATGGATGGTACTATTCTTGTTTGTGAGGCTACAGATCCCAGCATACCTTCAGGTCATATTGGAAGCTGTAGTTTCAACCACTAAATATAGCAGGTCCAGGGGTGTAGCTATAGGGGATGCAGAGGTAGCAGTCGTTACCGGGCCCAGGATCCTGAGGGGGCCCAAAGACCATTCTGCCACATAAGAAAACAGTGATATTATAGAAAGTTCATGCAGGTCAAGTTACACCTCTGGTTGGAGGCAAGGGGTCAGGTCAAGAATTTGGCATGAGGGTGTGGGGGTGTGCCGTTTCAATTTTTGTCTCAGGCAGCAAGAAGGCTATAGTTTACCTGCCTCTAGCCACAAAGCACTGAGGGAAGGGGGGCCCAAGCTGAACTCTTGCACCAGGGCCCATGAGCCTTTAGCTATGCCCCTGAGCAGGAGGTAACCTGACTGGGCAATTTTTTTTGAATATTAGGGTAGGAATAATTTCCTGCTTTGCATTACACCATACACATCCCGCATGCCCTAGGAAACCTGTTGTTAAAGCTTTTTTGTCCGACCGAGTCCCTGTTCCTCCTATATATTTCTAGAAGTGAACATCTGTACTATATATATGGACATACTGTAAATCAGCTTTTCCCTGTCTCTCCTCATTCTCAGTAGCAGCGCTGACTGCCTGATCTCTCCTGTAGCTCCCGGCAGCTGGTTATCCAGTGCACCGGGGATACAGAACGATTGTACACTGTCAGAAATGGCCATGCTGATCAGTATCAAACTATCAGGGAGACAGGAGGGCAGAGTCTATATATATATATATATATATATATATATATATACACAGTACAGACCAAAAGTTTGGACACACCTTCTCATTCAAAGAGTTTTCTGTATTTTCATGACTATGAAAATTGTAAATTCACACGGAAGGCATCAAAACTATGAATTAACACATGTGGAATTATATACTTAACAAAAAAGTGTGAAACAACTGAAAATATGTCTTATATTCTAGGTTCTTCAAATTAGCCACCTTTTGCTTTGATTACTGCTTTGCACACTCTTGGCATTCTCTTGATGAGCTTCAAGAGGTAGTCACCTGAAATGGTTTTCACTTCACAGGTGTGCCCTGTCAGGTTTAATAAGTGGGATTTCTTGCCTTATAAATGGGGTTGGGACCATGAGTTGTGTTGGGCAGAAGTCAGGTGGATACACAGCTGATAGTCCTACTGAATAGACTGTTAGAATTTGTATTATGGCAAGAAAAAAGCAGCTAAGTAAAGAAAAATGAGTGGCCATCATTACTTTAAGAAATGAAGGTCAGTCAGTCCGAAAAATTGGGAAAACTTTGAAAGTGTCCCCAAGTGCAGTCGCAAAAACCATCAAGCGCTACAAAGAAACTGGCTGACATGAGGACCGCCCCAGGAAAGGAAGACCAAGAGTCACCTCTGCTGCGGAGGATAAGTTCATCCGAGTTACCAGCCTCAGAAATCGCAGGTGAACAGCAGCCCAGATTAGAGACCAGGTCAATGCCACACAGAGTTCTAGCAGCAGACACATCTCTACAACAACTGTTAAGAGGAGACTGTGTGCAGCAGGCCTTCATGGTAAAATAGCTGCTAGGAAACCAGCATGCCTACCACAACATCTTGCAGCGGCATGCTGTTCCATCCGGTTTGCGTTTAGTTGGACCATCATTTATTTATCAACAGGACAATGACCCCAAACACACCTCCAGGATGTGTAAGGGCTATTTGACCAAGAAGGAGAGTGATGGGGTGCTACGCCAGATAACCTGGCCTCCACAGTCACCAGACCTGAACCCAATCGAGATGGTTTGGGGTGAGCTGGACCGCAGAGCGAAGGCAAAAGGGCCAACAAGTGCTAAGCATCTCTGGGAACTCTTTCAAGACTGTTGGAATACCATTTCAGGTGACTACCTCTTGAAGCTCATCAAGAGAATGCCAAGAGTGTGCAAAGCAGTAATCAAAGCAAAAGTTGGCTACTTTAAAGAACCTAGAATATAAGACATATTTTCAGTTGTTTCACACTTTTTTTTGTTAAGTATATAATTCCACATGTGTTAATTCATAGTTTTGATGCCTTCAGTGTGAATCTACAATTTTCCTAGTCATGAAAATACAGAAAACTCTTTGAATGAGAAGGTGTGTCCAAACTTTTGGTCTGTACTGTATATATATATATATATATATATTACAGATGTTTATTTCTAGAAATATATAGGACGAAGCAGGGAGGGAAAAAAACTTGACTCTGGCTGTCCACACAGTCAGTGCTGTCCTGTACTGTGCAGACAGATATGCCTTAGCAATGCTCATTGCTCATTACAGAGCGCTGCTAAGGGGAAACTTTAGAGCAATCATAGGATAGTAAAAAATCAATAAATTAAGTATATTAGGAACACATTTCCTATCCCTACACATTAGAGCAAAAAATAAATAATGGCAATTACAGTTTAAACATGTTTACTCTGTTGAATTGCCTAGTTTTTCAGTATAGTTATGGTGGGTGACTATTATAAAACTCACCCCCAGATGATAAAAGGACTTCCAAATTAAAATACTGCACAGGAAATTTCAGTTCTGCATATTTAAAGAGGAACTGAATGTTATCTCTCCAAAGAAGTTCACTTTTTTTACCATAGCAGATGTTAGCTAATGATAGCTTTAATGATTCTGAATAATCCTTTTTATAGTATGTATGTTAAAGGGGTTTTCCGAGACTTCTATACTGAGGACTTATCCTGACACCTAGGAACTCCCCCGATCAACTGTTTGAGAAGGCACCAGCCCTTGCAGTAGCACCATGGCCTTCTCTCAGCAAACCAAGCACAGTGCCGTGCTTGGTATTACAGCTCAGCCCCATTGACTTCAATGGGGCTAAGCCGCTCCAGGCCATGGGAACGATGAACATGACGTCACATGGCTTAGGGTAAGTTGCGAGAGGGCTGTAGCACTACTGAGAGCACTGGTGGTTTCTCAAACAGCTGATCAACAGGGGTCTCATATGTCAGAGCCCCACCAATCTGTCCAGAGGATACGAATGTCTCGGAAAACCACTTTCAGACTGTGTTCTTTTTGATGTTCTGGAGATCTTTACCCCTTTGTATTCAAGAGGAATACTTCAAAGAAGGATATGTTTTACAGTCCTCAAACCATGTATCTGCAAAATACAGATGCAGTCCGTGTGCCATCCGCATTTTTTTGTATGGATCCATTAACTTAATGGGTCCGTGGTCCGCATTTTGCAGACACATTCTTTTTGTGGAATGGACATACGGCTGTGGAAAGCACAAGGATGATCTGTGTTTTTTCCACATTCATATGTCTGTTCCGCAAAAAGACAGAACATGTCCTATACCTGGCCTCAAAATGCGGACCATGGACCCACTGAAGTCACTGGGTCTGCAAAAATGCAGATGCAACATGGACAGTACCCATATTTTGCAGATATCAAAAGCATAATACATATGGTCATGTGCATAAGGCCTAAATTGGATTGAGCTGTAGGACAAGTTGGATGAGCCTATGTAAACAATGACTGAGGCTGCAACATTGCAGCTCCTTGATTCTTCGGATCGCCAAGGATTGGACCCCCTCAGATAAAACTTCAATGGGAAAAAATCTTTACATTTAAATTGATCAATATGTTTGAAAAAATGTACACATTTTCAACCGATGCATAGTCTTCATGTGTCTCCGTGGTTACAGACTACCAACAAACCCTGTGTAGTCTGAGCCCGCAGTCATGCTACCTTCCATGTGCCAAATGCTTCTTCCATGCTAACTTCCATTCTTCAGACACAAACAGTATGACATTAATATTTAAGGCTTTGAAAAGTTGTTTCATTTTGTAGTTTAGCAATAAGAATGTATAAGTATGTGAGATATTTAAAGGGAACCTGTCATCAACTTTATGCAGCCCATACTAACAGCAGAATAAAGTAGAGACAGGTGAGTTGATTTCAGCTGTCTGTCATTTATAAGTTAAAAGTAAGTGGTTGCCGAGAACCAACATCACAAACATTGCAGACTGGGCCTGAAAAAGAGTCAAATCTGAGAAGAGTCATAGTTATTCACAACTTCCTGTTCTTCCCGCCAACCTGCTGATGACTGACAGTCTTCTACCTAGTTTTCTCCCTTTCTCTCTAGGAGAGAACTGCCAATCATCAGCAGATGGGCGGGGAGAGCAGGAGGTTATGAATAACCATGACTCTTCTCAGGAATATTTGACTCTTTTCATGGCCTGTGCTGCAATGATTATGATGCTGGTTCTCGGCAACCACTTACTTTTAGCTCATGACTGACACACTGCTGAAATCAGTATTTCTGTCACTATTTTATGCTGCCCTTGGTACGGTCAGCATAAAGTTGATGACAGGTTCCCTTTAAAGTTTTATATACAGTATATATGGAAGAAGTGTACAGAAACTATTTCAACTACGTCAGTAAAATCTACTTGTTCATGTCTTAAAATGTATAAATGTATTTTTGAATTCCTGTTTTTAGTCTATATAGACACAACCTGTATATTAGGATGATGTACTAAGTATTCAAATGTGAATGCCAAGTACAGTGTATGTGGTGGGGTGGCACTGTTATTCTGTGGGAGACAGGCACTGAAACATAGTGCACTGAGATGGCATCACCGTAACATTCATTCCTGGAAAAGCAGTCTTCAGTATAGAAATGAATTAGAAAACCAGAATAGTGAGAAAAGTGCGACTACCTCAAGCACTGTCAGTCCATACTGACCCAGCCACCTAAGTTACCATGTTCCGGTGTTTGATCACACATCCTTGTTCATAGTCAGTGGAAAAATAACAGACATGCACTACTAGCAGACCAAACAAGCCCATTGATGGATGACATAGGTGTTCTTCTGTGGTTATCACTGACCAGTGGTAGGAGATGCTCTAGAAATCTGTGGAAAACAGATGACACGTGGACCAACAACAGACTCTTCACGGATGAAACACTGACCATCTCATCATGGATGTCATCACTGATATGGATGCGTGAAACAGGCCGAACTTGAAGCTCCTGGGCTTCTGTTACAGTTCCCCCCAGTCCCATTTATAATGTCAGTGTTTTCTTTTGTGGCAGAGGGGCCTTTGATACCCAGGTGCTGTATGTACAGGTGTAAATGTTGGCGGAAAACTACTCCAGTCAGGGGCTAGAGTGGTTTTTACTCCTGGTACACGGACTGCCAGAGGTGCACCTAAATTAAGATGCAGGGGCACTCAAAGACGGACGTAAAAAGCCGGTCTTTTAAATGACACCCTACCCCCTATGAGTTCTACTTTAGGCACTTAAGTGACAGTCCTTTCAGGTTGTGCAATTTGATAGCATTGCTTCTGGAACAACTATTGCTGTGCACCTCAGTTCAGTATGACTACATTCTAGTGAAGTGTTCCAGCAAACGTAACAGAAACCCCCGTTATTTCCAATAATGAAACTGAGCTGCCTTCCTCCTGTACGTAGACTGTATTTACTGGGAAAAGTATTGTGGGAGGTTCAGGAAGCGGCTGAGATTGCAGGGAGTGGCTTTGTATCTATAACTAAGTTGCTTCCAGTTTCTTAACCAGACACTGCTGTACACAGGATACAGCACAATGAATTCTGCTGCGCTGCTCTTGACTTTGTACTTTGTAGGTACTTACTCTCAACAACTATGTGACTATCCTCCAAATGAGTGGTGCAGCACCTGGGAGATTGCTAAAGCCTGTAAGGTAAGACTAATACCTTGAATTCGACACTGCTCAGTCGTTCAACCAGATTCATATTCCACAAATAATCAGAAAGTACATGCTTTACTACGCTCTTCTTTCAAATGATTTTTTTATTACTGTATAATCTTCCATATACTTTGCTATTGATAGTCACTAATATACCACATTGCAACGAGATACATGTTCAGAGGACTATAGAAAATCTTCAAGGATGTGTTGACCTCTCAGGATTTGAAGTTGAGCAACATGCAGATAACTATTTTCCCTTGTGTTAAACAGTCACACATGCACATAGTAAGATCTGTAAACAGCACTAAAGCCTGTATTACACTGGACGATATTCGGCCAGATCATTGCTCGTTAGCAATGATATGGCAGTGTAATACTGCCACCAATTATGAGATGAACAAGTAAACACTTGTTCATCTGGCAATCAGGATTTTTAAGCATGCCAGCAAACAACCAGTCAGTATGGGGAAGAGCGTTGGTATTAGCGATCACTACATCCTATACTGTGGAGTAGATCGCCTCATGTAATAGGCAATTGCTGGGAAGGCACGCTTCCTCCCTGAAATCATCTGACTGATCTTTTAATCTAATACAGCCCTAAAAGTCACTTGGCTCATTTTCTAAGGCTACTTTCACATAAGCAATTTTGCTGTATGGTTATGAGTTCCGGCTGGGAGTCTCAAAACCCCAGCAAAAACGCTTAGATTCTAATAATACAACTGGCTGCATCCGTTCACAACGGATACGGTTGTATTATAATCGCAAATAAAGAAACCGGATCTGGCACTAAAACATTGTCAACAAGTCAACACACACAAAAAAATGATTCGGCACTATTGACTTACACGGTTTTGGTGTCGTATTAGTTTTGTTCAGCTTCTCATGCCTCACACAAAAACTTGCAGCGATTTTGTGTCTGGCATGGGAATGCAAAAAAACGGAATGGAATGCATTCTGGCTGGAGTAGTTTTTCGACAATATATATGCCTGTTACCAGAACCTCAACACATCCCCTCACCGCCCCTGTCCAACAGTCGAACACACATAAAATCGGTGACTAAATATTGTTTGCATGGCCAGTAAAAAAAGAAACGTAACCTTTTATCCAGACCTCATTTTATTATACAAACCCTCTTCTAGAACTACTTCAACATTTCGAAATAGTTAAGTACCAAAAATGTTCGCTCTTGTTATTTGCCATAGTAAATTTGCAATCACTCAGTAGGCCACCATTACTTGATTAACCTGAAATAACAGGTTAGTTTATGTAAGACTAGACACTAACAATAATTATAATGATTCAAAACAACAATTGAACATATCTGAGATAAAATTGTGAAGGTGTGAGAGATCTTCATACACCCATAAATAGTGCATCCTACCATTCAGTTATCGTAGAGTTTTTACCGTGTTAGTGTTCAGAGCCCATTAATAAGTTCCTTGACAAAATGTTTCTAAAAGTTACATTTTGTGATGTGGAAAGGACAAGATAAGGCAAGAAGTGGTGTAGACACACTAATACATCCTTTGTAAATTAAATGGAAAGTGGAAGTTAAAAAGAAGGCCGTAAAAAACTAAGCTAGATCTTTACCACAGAAATATGGTTTATCACAACTGGTGAACTGGCTCAGTTGCCCATAGCAACCAATCAGATTGATCCTTCCATTTTCCAAAGAAGCTCTGAAAAATGAAAGGTTGAAGCTGATTGGTTGCTATGGGCAACTAAGCCAGTTTTTCTTAACACCAGTTTTGGTAAGTACCCCCATAGTGTCCCTCTTCTTTAGGTTGCTTTGACATGACTGTAAGATGGCTTGTCTAAAATAGGTTGCTTGTAACATACTTATATTATGGTTGTCTGAAAGCAACAATGGTCGGAGACTACATGGTTTTTGTAGAATAGCAGTTGTATTCTATAGGAATACATTAGTCATGCAAATGTCATGAGGTTTTCATGAGACCTTGTATTATGGGCACAAAAATAAATCAAACACAAGATTTTTATTGATGTGTAACACATATCTGTGTGTAGTCCCAGTTTTTAAGATATTTTACCACTGCAGACATTAATGACATATGACAAGATATGTCAGCCAAATGGAGACAAGTCTATGTATGTGCAGGGCTCTCTCCATTGAAGTCTATGAGAGTTAAGATGCCCATACATCTTCAATAGCGGTTGGCTGAATGATCTGTCCCAACTCCCTCCTGACTCTCCTATACACATACATGCTTGGTTGCTCAGTAGGGAGATCAGAGAAACCAGATGCCAGACACATCGGGCAGCGGCTTATCTCCTGTGTGAACAAAAGGATCAGGCAAAAAATTCAGTCTTTCCAATCCTTCTCTCCTCAGATAGATGTCAGGTTCAGTCGACAATAAACAAATTTGTATAGGAGCCTTTACAGAAACAGGCAAGCAAACAGTTTTTGCAATTAGATAAAATTAAAAGGGTATCCAATGATTAATGTAAAAAATGAAAATCATACATAATTTATTACAAAGCTAGAACCAGTCCTGTACCTCACATGGATTCAGAGATCTCCACATTCATTGCTCTGCTAGAGTTACCGTCTATTAGGCTCAAAGGGTCCTTTCTCAGGGGGCGAGTCATTTCTATTGCAGCTCTCTCCGTGTAAGGCTGGGTTCACATCACCATTTATTTTTCTGTTTTTCTGATCCTTCAAAAAAAAAAATAAGCAAAATAATTAATCTTGTGTTATTTTTTTTTCATATCTTCACCCAGGCAGCCCCTCTGAGATGAGTGAGCATCAGAGCATTTCAGGTTCCGATGTTCTCCCTTGCCCTTGCGCTGAATCCCGCAGGGCAAGGGCTTTTTCAGCAGATGCTGGCAGAAAGGAACACTTCTAGGCAGAAGCCTCTGCCTAGCAATGTAAGTTTGTAGACAAAAAAGCCCTTGCCCTGCGCTAAATAGCGCAGGGCAAGGGAGAGCATCGGAGCATGAAAAGCTCCACCTGGGTGAAGAAGGGTGAAGAAAGGATACAACCCCTTTAAGCAGTTATGCACATTTGGCATCCATATTAGCCATTTCCATCTGAGATCTGTTATTTTAGACGGGAAAAAATGCGCATAATGGATGACGGATGACAAATGCGAATAATGAAGCATAACGGATGCTTAAATTTTTTTTCCCCATTTTTCTGTTCTTCTGATGGATCAGAAGAACGAAAAAAAAAAAAAACGTTTATGTAAACCAGGCTAACTCCAACAGCTTCTAATAGAAGATACATCAGGAGGCAGTTGAAGGATGCAACTGAACATGTGCGACTTCCCCAGTGAGGTGGACAGAGAAATAAAGAAAAGACCAAACAGCAAGTTATTGCAACACTGAACAGATACATTTTATTGAATAACTAGACTACATTTTTATTACATGCAATGACAAAAATATTCACATCCAGGACCTGCTTTGAAATGAAGAATATTTTTCATGGGACAACTCCTTTAAAGGGGTTTCTGAGATTTTTGCATTGATTCACAGGATAGGTTATAAATATCAGATTGGCAGGGGTCTAACATCCCACACCCCTGATCATTAATTATTCCAGTGCTGGACCTACACTGCTCGGTCCATTTTGTAGTGGATGGACTCAGGGGCACAGCTAAAGGCTCATGGGCCCTGGTGCAAGAGTTCAGCTTGGGCCCCCCTTCCCTTAGTGCTTTATGGGCAGGGAAACACGTAGCCTTCTTGCTGCCTGAGGCAAAAATTGCAACAGCATCCCCCCCCTATGCCAAATCCGATAGCGACTGCTACTTCTGTATCCCCTATAGCTAAACCCCTGGATGGACTACTGCAGTGCTGCTCCCATAAAAGTAAATGGGAGTAGTGCTGCAGTAACCAACTCTGTCCACTACACAATGGATAGAGCTGTGTATTTCCAGCACCTCCTTCCAATGCTGGAGCTACTCCAGAACAGCTTATCAGGGGGTGCAAGGTATTCAACCGATATTGATGGCCTACCCACCAATATACAGTACAGACCAAAAGTTTGGACACACCTTCTCATTCAAAGAGTTTTCTGTATTTTCATGACTATGAAAATTGTAGATTCACACTCAAGGCATCAAAACTATGAATTAACACATGTGGAATTATATACTTAACAAAAAAGTGTGAAACAACTGAAAATATGTCTTATATTCTAGGTTCTTCAAAGTAGCAACCTTTTGCTTTGATTACTGCTTTGCACACTCTTGGCATTCTCTTGATGAGCTTCAAGAGGTAGTCACCTGAAATGGTATTCCAACAGTCTTGAAGGAGTTCCCAGAGATGCTTAGCACTTGTTGGCCCTTTTGCCTTCACTCTGCGGTCCAGCTCACCCCAAACCATCTCGATTGGGTTCAGGTCTGGTGACTGTGGAGGCCAGGTCATCTGGCGTAGCACCCCATCACTCTCCTTCTTGGTCAAATAGCCCTTACACAGCCTGGAGGTGTGTTTGGGGTCATTGTCCTGTTGATAAATAAATGATGGTCCAACTAAACGCAAACCGGATGGAATAGCATGCCGCTGCAAGATGCTGTGGTAACCATGCTGGTTCAGTATGCCTTTAATTTTGAATAAATCCCCAACAGTGTCACCAGCAAAGCACCCCCACACCATCACATCTCGTCCTCCATGCTTCACGGTGGGAACCAGGCATGTAGAGTCCATCCGTTCACCTTTTCTGCGTCTCACAAAGACACAGTGGTTGGAACCAAAGATCTCAAATTTGGACTCATCAGACCAAAGCACAGATTTCCACTGGTCTAATGTCCATTCCTTGTGTTCGTTAGCCCAAACAAGTCTCTTCTGCTTGTTGCCTGTCCTTAGCAGTGGTTTCCTAGCAGCTATTTTACCATGAAGGCCTGCTGCACACAGTCTCCTCTTAACAGTTGTTGTAGAGATGTGTCTGCTGCTCGAACTCTGTGTGGCATTGACCTGGTCTCTAATCTGAGCTGCTGTTAACCTGCGATTTCTGAGGCTGGTGACTAGGATGGACTTATCCTCCGCAGCAGAGGTGACTCTTGGTCTTCCTTTCCTGGGACGGTCCTCATGTGAGCCAGTTTCTTCGTAGTGCTTGATGGTTTTTGCGACTGCACTTGGGGACACTTTCAAAGTTTTCCCAATTTTTCAGACCGACTGACCTTCATTTCTTAAAGTAATGAAGGCCACTTGTTTTTCTTTACTTAGCTGCTTTTTTCTTGCCATAATACAAATTCTAACAGTCTATTCAGTAGGACTATCAGCTGTGTATCCACCTGACTTCTGCCCAACACAACTCATGGTCCCAACCCCATTTATAAGGCAAGAAATCCCACTTATTAAACCTGACAGGGCACGCCTGTGAAGTGAAAACCATTTCAGGTGACTACCTCTTGAAGCTCATCAAGAGAATGCCAAGAGTGTACAAAGCAGTAATCAAAGCAAAAGGTGGCTACTTTGAAGAACCTAGAATATAAGACATATTTACAGTTGTTTCACACTTTTTTGTTAAGTATATAATTCCACATGTGTTAATTCATAGTTTTGATGCCTTCAGTGTGAATCTACAATTTTTATAGTCATGAAAATACACAAAACTCTTTTAATGAGAGGTGTGTCCAAACTTTTGGTCTGTACTGTATAAATCCCAGAAACGCAGTTAAGGCCAGGTAGATCCACAGCTGAGGATGATTTGAAATGTACATATTTTATACCAGTATAATGTACTTTTTAAATCTTGTGTATTTTACTACGCTCACTTAGGCTAGATATTGAAAGGATGCACTTAGGCTACATTCACAGTGAAAAACCGACGTCTGATGCATGTTTTTTAACGGCCATCACACATCCGTTTTAAGAACACCGGAGCCCATACATTTAATGCTGTATGGAGACGGATCACTGTACAGCAAACAAAGTTTTGAGCGAGTCGACTTCGGATTTATGATCTGATGCTTGATTCACTCAACACTACACGTGACAGTGAAAAAAAATGTCTGTTTAAAATGGACACACTGTCAGTTTTTAACTGATGTTGTCTTGTCATGTGAATGTAGCCTTAGAAATGAATAAAGGCCACTTTCACATGAGTGAGTTGTACACTCCGGACTTGGAGCGCGAGTATAACACTGCTCCCGTCCTGACCTCCTAGCACTGCCGGGGTCGCATAGGATTATACTAATTTATAATGCTATGTAACCCTTAGAGGTCTGGAATGTATTGGATAACAGTGACAGCATTTATGTCAGTGTTATCCAATACATTCCAGACCTCTAAGGGTTACATAGCATCATGAATCAATATAATGCTATGGGACCCCGGCAATGCTAGGAGGTCAGAACGGGAGCAGTGTTAGGCTCCATTCACACATCCTGTTTTTCTTTCCTGATTCGATCCTGATTTTTTCAGGACCCATTGAAATGAATGAATCCAGATCAGGATCAGGATCGAATCAGGAAAGAAAAACAGGACGTGTGAATGGAGCCTTATACTCACGCTCTCTAAAGATATACTGATAGGGAACTTAGATTGTAAGCCCCACTGGGGACAGTAAGTGATGAAAATGTCTGTAAAGCGTTGAATAAGTCAGCGATATGAGTGAGTAAAATAAAGAGCTCTGCAGTCATTCTTAAAGCGGTTGTGTGATGCACTTGGGGTTATTTATTAATATTTTTACACCAGGTATGGTGTAAAAATAGTCACAAGATCCTCTTTGGAACACCAGCGTCACAATATTTTGGACAGTTTTTGTACTGCTCTCACTACTTGGGAGTGACAGGGGCATGGCAGGGACCTGTCGGCCCTGACACATTTACTATCTTTTACACCTGGAAAGGGGTATGAGAGGAGAAAAAACTACTCCAGTCAGGGGCTGCAGTAGTTTTTACTCCAGGTGCACAGACTGCTGG
Organism: Rhinella marina; assembly: GCA_900303285.1. Lineage (NCBI taxonomy): Eukaryota > Metazoa > Chordata > Amphibia > Anura > Bufonidae > Rhinella > Rhinella marina. The sequence continues at coordinate 32,289 of ONZH01031237.1, forward strand.
ATGTGCACCTAATTTATGTCGAGGCCTGAGCCTCGTCATATGATATTTCAAAATTAAAGCATGTAAATTACTTTCTGGGTAGCTGTTTTGGAAATTCACTTTGTCTAAATCTAGCCCGTACTTTTTAACATCAGCAAATATAAATATCACAGATACAGTACTACACCAGTATTTATTTCTAATGCAAATTATATTATGCAAAAATTAATTTTCAATCTATGATTGTATGTTTCTGTCCTTTTTCCACCCACAAACGTCTAGAATGCATGTTGAAAATAAATCAAGCTTTACACAGGCACATGCTCGTATAACTAGAGTGTAGTACTAGTTCCCATGCTGTAAATTTTCACAGCAAAATTGTGGGTGGTAAATCCTCAGGGATTACAGTACCAGCAAGGATGGGTGCGACATTTTAAAAAGCTGCAGCACATGCCTTGATTTTAAATCTGCGCCATGCTTGAGGTGAAATCTTGTGACAAATCTGCATGTAAGTCCGATCTTGTTGCATAATTTTTACTTCAATTTTGTCCATGGAAACATACCATTATAGGGTATAATCCATTTGCCTTAGGCTTCATGGAATACTACATATCCTTATGGAGAACGCTTAAACGGTGTGAGGAGTCTTATAGGCCTTGGAACGCTCCTCTAGAATTCTGGGATGAGGATATGCAAATGAGAATGTTTGATTTTTTTCCCAATAATTGTCTGAAACATTGGTCTGTGTACAAGGACCTATAGAATTCATTGTTCCTACAATGACTGTAAGGCATTCAGATCCTGAGGCAGTTAAACCCAGTGGCGTAGCGTGGGTTGCCATCACCCAGGGCAAGCCAAGTATTGCGCCCGCCCCCCAGACCTGTGGCCACGCCCCTATAGTACCTATAATGAGATGTCACCTGCAGTCCTATGTAACACCACAGATAACACAGTGATAACTCTGTGAGTACAGATAATGTAGTAGATGTCTCCTGCAGTCCTATGTAACACCACAGATAACACAGTGATAACTCTCTGAGTACAGATAATGTAGTACGGTAGATGTGTGTGAGGTCCCAGAATTTAGAACACACACACAGTGTGACCTGAAGTCTGGGGCCGGCCTCCGGCTATGTGGACATTGACTTTCCTCAAAGTCTTCATTCGGAGATAGGATCATCATGATACCTTCTTTCAGTCGCGTCTCCTCTCTGCAGAGTTTCACAGAAAATGTTTTTAGATTCCTCATTTTACTATCATCCTTCACCCCCTGGTGCCTAAACACTGTCATCCTGTTGCTACCTGCAATACTGTGGTAGAGCCATACAGACAGTCCCCCATAATATTATTCCTCTGTATATTATAGCCCCCCTGTATTATTATCATAATGGCCCCCTCTGTATTATTAGTATAGTGGCCCCTCTGTATTATTAGTATAGCCCCCCCCCCGTATTATTAGTATAGTGGTCCCTCTGTATTATTAATATAGTGGTCCCTCTGTATTATTAATATAGTGGCCCCCTCTGTATTATTAATATAGTGGCCCCCTCTGTATTATTAATATAGTGGCCCCCTCTGTATTATTAGTAAAGTGGCCCCCTCTGTATTATCAGTATAGTGGCCCCTCTGTATTATTAGTATAGTGGCCCCTCTGTATTATTGATATAGTGGCCCCTCTGTATTATTAGTATAAACTCTGTATTATTAGTATAGTGGCCCCTCTGTATTATTAGTATAGTGGCCCCCCTGTATTATTAGTATAGTGACCCCCCTGTATTATTAGTATAGTGGCCCCCTCTGTATTATTAGTATAGTGCCCCCCCTGTATTATTAGTATAGTGCCCACCCTGTATTATTAGTATAGTGCCCCCCCTGTATTATTAGTATAGTGCCCCCCCTGTATTATTAGTATAGTGGCCCCTCTGTATTAGTATAGTGGCCCCCCTGTATTATTAGTATAGTGGCCCCCTCTTAGTTATTAATATAGTGGCCCCCTCTTAGTTATTAATATAGTGGCCCCCTCTTAGTTATTAATATAGGGGCCCGATCTTAGTTATTAATATAATGGCCCCCCTCTTAGTTATTATTACAGTGGCCCCCTCTTAGTTATTATTACAGTGGCCCCCTCTTAGTTATTATTACAGTGGCCCCCTCTTAGTTATTATTATAGTGGCATATATAGTATTGATCCTCCCCCACCCCCATAGTGCCCCAGTACCTCCTGACTCCTGCATTAGGGTATATACCTGGAAAAAAAAAAAAAAAAAAAAAAAAAAACAAACAAAAAAAAAAAACTTACCTTTCTTCCGCTCTCCGTCACCACTTGAGGATTCCCGGCGCAGACAGTCACGAACACATCACTGTGCGCCGTGTCTTCACGTCATCTCGCGAAACCCGGCGCAGGAGCTCACAGTGAGGTAAGCGTGATCTCCTGCGTCACTCTACTGCCTCATAGGCTTCAGTGGTCTGAAGCCTATGAGGCATAACATAGGCCTATGAGGCATAATTGAAATGACTTCTGCCTGGCGCCCCTGCAATTTGGCGCCTGGGGCAACCGCCCCCACGCCCCCCCCCACGCCATGCCACTGGTTAAACCTCCCAAATCTTGATGCTCCCTCCACCATGCTTCACAGTTGGTATGAGGTGTGCAGTGTTCTTTTTCATCCTAAGATACCGTTGTGAAGGAAGTAGGGTTTTGCAGTCCAAAAAAGATCACCTTGATGCACCACAGTTAGGGATTGCTAAGAATTCTGTTATGGATTCTGCTACCATAGACCATGACTTATTGAACTTGAAAACACAAGTTCACTCATCCCTAATTACAATGCTTCTGGAAAAAATTTCTATGGACAAATAAGACAACTGGAACCTTTTACCACACGTGCACAATCCTATGTTTAGAGAGAAAAAAAGACCACCACAGCAACAACAAAATCTCATCCCAACTGTGAAGCACCCCTGGTGATCAGCTGTTTCTATGACACCAGAAACAAGCATGAGAACTACACAGCTCCCTCCACTGTGTAGTCTCCAGGGCCGGTTACTGCTCCCATTCACTAAATAGATCATTGATACTTCAGTCCCAGAGGAATGCTGTGGTGTGACCTGAAGAGAGCTCTGCATTGCAAGGGATCCAAGAAATATTAATTAAGTGAAACACATTTGCAGGGAGAAATGGTCCAGAACTTCTACTTAAAGGGGTTTTCCAACCCCCCTAATGCCTCTAATACTGGTCATACTTACCCCAGCACCCACGTCACCTCTCATACTGGCACGGCCGCCACTGCATCTTCCGGGAACGAGCCTCCATAGCGCCACCCGCAATGCTAGAGAGGCTTGTCCCTGTTGCAGCCTGCTATTGGCTTCCGCCCATCGGCGGATGTTTTGATCCGCGCAATGGGGAGATTCAGCGGCAGACGTGCTGGTATCACAAGCGGCGCGGGTTCTGTGGAGCGGGGTAAGTATGACCAGTATGAGGAGGTAACTCCTTTAAGGTCCCATGCCCACAACCATGGGTTGCTGTTCCTGTGCTGCAGACTGCAAACAGCGGGTCAGCAAAATACTATGTGCACTCCGCATCACGGGGCAGATACACTGACTTGGTCTGCAATCCGAAGGATCCTGCAAAAGATAGGACATTTTCTTCCATCTGTTGTGGAAGGGCTTCAGTGTGTTTCCAGGTCTGTGCCTCCGCACCGCAAAAGATTGAACATGTACTATCTGAAGTCAATGGGTCCGAACTGCAATATGCACACGGCCAGTGCCTGTGTTTTGAGAACCCGCTGTTTGCAGTTTGCAACATGGGCACGGCGCCCCCCCGAGGAATGGTACAACAAGTTTAGTTAGATTGTGACAGTCTCCGTCGCCTCTCCTGACATGTCTGTTTTAGTAACTACTTGCATTCCCCATGTAATAACAATTCTGGAGCATCTTTCCATATAACTTTACATCTGTTATTCCTACTAGAATGACTGAATCCTCAAAAAGGTGTTACAAGTTGGAAATGTTCCCTTACACAGTCTGACTCTGGCAGCACAGATTGGACAGTGTCACACAGTGCAGGTACACTCCCTGTGTTAACACACAGTTAGGGGTTCATTCATAAACTTCCAGTAGGAATTATATGGCACAAAATAATAGCATAGAAAATCGATGCCTCAGAATGGTCAATTCATGTGAAATACAATTATGTACTAAAACAGACAAGTCAGGAGTGGTAATTAACCTTGGCCTCTAAAAATACATTTACACCATTCTTATAATATAAAGTTAAAAATTCCATGTAAAAAGATAGAAAAAACTCATAGGGGATCATTTACTAAAAGAAATTTGCTTATTTTTGGTGTATTTCTGGCAAATTTCTGTAGTGGGTGGGGAAGGGCTAAGAGGCCTGTCTGATTTATCATTTTTCTATGCCTGGTGTAGATGTAGACTGGCGGTGGATGTGCCAAAGTTATGCAGAGGCCAGCGCCCCTTAATAACTTTGATCCACCGCCAGCGCATGGGGTTATAATCCCCATAGTCTTAATAATCCCCAGGGAATATGCTCACCAATCCTTCAGTGTAAGGGGATCAAGTATGCTGGACCTAAGTCCGCTCTAATCCCGGTCCTCTGCTTTGTGTTCTGATACAGATGCCTGCTCTTCTTTCACTTCTATGTGTGGTTGCCAAACCAAGTCAAAGATCTCTTGAAGTGTGGAATCTGTGTGGAGATCTTCCTGCAACCCACTTTCGCGGACGTGAAGAACCACAGGGGAAAGAAAACAGAAAGAGCATACACATAAGGGGGGTCATTTATCAAAGATTGGCTTTTTATGCTAGTCTTCAATAGTTCCTGCACTGCCAGAGGAAGCAGCTAATTTATGATGATCCATAAATTGTATTTACGAAAAACGGATACAAACATCCTGCACCATGTGATAGTAGAATGTGCGGATGTACAAGACTAAATTTAGAGATTCACTGAAAAAATGCACTAAAACAGTAGATGCAAACAATATATGGACTAAGCCCTCACTCTATAGATAAAATCTGAGACTCTTAGCCAATACATTTTGATCAAAATACATCTGTGCCCACCTACCCAGCGCCACGGTGGTCTCAGTCCAGGCAGGTCCTACGCTAAACCTTCCTATGCGGTTGTGCATCTATGTTTAGGTGCGCAGACCCTGCACATATAGTGTGCTGCTCCTAGTTACCTCTGTGTGCATCAGCAACCAATGAGAGGAGGAGCACACACACCTACATGTACCACCTTAATCAAGGTCGCCTCTTAGATAGGTGGGGCAAAAGTGCACATGAATGCTACTCCCCTGGTTTTAGGAGCGCATTCACACCAGAAGGTGCTACACCTTCCAGAGACAAAAGGAAGGAAGGTGTAGCACCTTCTGGTGTGAATGCGCTCCTAAAACCAGGGGAGTAGCATTCATGTGCACTTTTGCCCCACCTATCTAAGAGGCGACCTTGATTAAGGTGGTACATGTAGGTGTGTGTGCTCCTCCTCTCATTGGTTGCTGATGCACACAGAGGTAACTAGGAGCAGCACACTATATGTGCAGGGTCTGCGCACCTAAACATAGATGCACAACCGCATAGGAAGGTTTAGCGTAGGACCTGCCTGGACTGAGACCACCGTGGCGCTGGGTAGGTGGGCACAGATGTATTTTGATCAAAATGTATTGGCTAAGAGTCTCAGATTTTATCTATAGAGTGAGGGCTTAGTCCATATATTGTTTGCTTCTACTGTTTTAGTGCATTTTTTCAGTGAATCTCTAAATTTAGTCTTGTACATCCGCACATTCTACTATCACATGGTGCAGGATGTTTGTATCCGTTTTTCGTAAATATTTTTTGTCTCTGGAAGGTGTAGCACCTTCTGGTGTGAATGCGCTCCTAAAACCAGGGGAGTAGCATTCATGTGCACTTTTGCCCCACCTATCTAAGAGGCGACCTTGATTAAGGTGGTACATGTAGGTGTGTGTGCTCCTCCTCTCATTGGTTGCTGATGCACACAGAGGTAACTAGGAGCAGCACACTATATGTGCAGGGTCTGCGCACCTAAACATAGATGCACAACCGCATAGGAAGGTTTAGCGTAGGACCTGCCTGGACTGAGACCACCGTGGCGCTGGGTAGGTGGGCACAGATGTATTTTGATCAAAATGTATTGGCTAAGAGTCTCAGATTTTATCTATAGAGTGAGGGCTTAGTCCATATATTGTTTGCATCTACTGTTTTAGTGCATTTTTTCAGTGATCCATAAATTAGGTGCACCTCCTATGGTCCATGCACTTAGAGTGAAAACTTACACCATTCACTGACTGGAGTAGTTTTCACCCCTCTATTACACCTTTTAACAGGCATAAATGTTAGTAAACTTGCTGGGGCCAATGTCCTGGCCCCCGGCACTCCTAAGTGGTGTGGACTGCGTAAAATGTCTTGTAACATAATTTTGGATGCATGGGCATTAAAAAAGTTGAAAAATGGGCTCCTAAGCAATATCTAGTTGCGCGGCCAGTTTTATGCCATGTTCGGAAATGGAGTGGGAGGTTGGAGGGGGGGTTGGGGGTTGTGTCGGACTGGGACTCAGACCCCAACAAATTTACTAAATGTTGGTGAAAATGTTGGTGAAAAAATAGTCCAGTCAGGCAAACACCTAATCATAAATCAGCCAAATCTTACGGCAGCCTAGGAGGTGAATCTAAGACCATTATAACAAGACAGTCTTCGTAAATGAGCCCTAGAGTCTGGTCAGGCAAAAACTGAAGGTTTTGCGTGCAAATTGAATCAGTTATGTCTGTGATTGTGTTCAGTGTTTCAGTTCCTTCCCCACAGATGCATTTAGTTTTTGATACGTGAAGAAAAAATTGTAGAATAATGCTCACCATCTCCCAGCAACCATCAGTGAAAAACCCATTACATCCCAATGTCTTCCATTTTTACTGAGGCCCCATTCATTTATATGGAGTCAGGGCCACACAAAAAACCCACAATATAGAACACTCTGCGATTTTTCCTGAACGCAAAGAAGATTGGTGATGTGCACATACCCATTGAAATAAATGGGCCATGACAATTGTGTGAAAGAAGCCTTAGTCATCAGCTTCTTGTTGTCTTTCTTCTCGGTAAACTAGTTCTTTTATAGCAACTCACCAATCACATCTTACATGACTCATCTTTTGCAAATATAAATGCAATTATGAAATCTTGTGGTTTTTACTGTTGTAAATGCAGAAATTACAAAATACTATAAGCATACCGTCAAAAAATAAAGATAAAATACAGTAATCATGAGGCAAACCACCACATATCAGGTTGGATAAAATAAAAAAACAGCATAAAATCACATTAACAGTCACACTGTCTTAATCCACAAAGAGCAGCAGTTTTCAAGTACAAAGGTCCAAAAAAACCTCTAGTATAGATTCCTGGATTCAACTTGAGTTTACTGAATAAACAGAAGCTTCATAGACTTCCTGTAAGATTCTCCACAGGATTTAATTCCACTCCCATGTTGGTATGGTATGGCTAAAGGTCCTATTACATGGGCCGATATATCAGGCAATTATCGGGAACAAACTAAACATTCCCAATAACTGTCTGATCATCAGCGGAGATGAGGGCTTTCTTTACAAGCAATCACCTCTGCTGTATGGAGACAAGGGATCGCTCGTCCCCACAGAGAATCATTGTTCCTGGGCACCAGATCCCTGTTTACACAGCACAATCTACTGCACAGGAACAATAATTTCTGGTGCCGGCTGAAAATCTCATTATTCCAGTGATCGCTAGCACCTTTACACAGGCAGATTATCGAGAACAAGCAATATAAACACTCATCCCTGATAATCGGTTCATGTAAAAAGGACCTTAACCCCTTAATGCATAATGCTATACATGTAATGGAATAGAGCGGGCTGCTGCAGTGGGCCTTCTCCATATGCGGCGGGCACCGGTTTGTACCCTACACGCCAAACCCCGTAATTTTGTCCGTCAGATGCCATGTTCAATACAGATGTGGAGTCAGGCAGAGGAATGCGGTTCCCTCCAATCGGAGCCCCCACAGTGAAATTGCAAGGCTCCGATTGGTTACTATGGCAGCCTGGACACTTCAGAAAGATAGCTCAGCAGGGAGCTTGTCAATATCCCATTCACCCTAATAGGATCTCTCTGAATAACAGTGATCAAAAAGTCATACATACAAAAAAAAAGTAGCATTAAAAGCCCTCATACAGCTCTCTAGACTGAAATATAAAAAAGTTATGGCTGTCAGAAAATGGGGATGCAAAGAAAATTTTGATTTTTTACAAAGGTTTTATTTTTTTTCTTAATGTAATTAAACAAAATAAAATGTCTACAAGTTTGGTACAGCGTGATGTCAAAAACCTTGGTGGAATTGTGTTTGTTTGTTTTTTTTAAATTTTACCCCACATAGATTTTATTTTCCCGTTTTCCAATACAAGACAAGGTAAATTAAATTGTGCCATTAAAAAATGCATCTTGTCCTGTAAAAAATAAGCCCTCATATGGCTATGTGAACAAAAAAATAAAAAAGTTAAGGCTATTGGAACTTGGGGAGGAAAAAAAATGCAAAAATGAAAATAGGTGCGGTCTTTAAGGGATTAACAGTGCAACTTGTGTACATGTTTCATGAGCGCTCACTTAAAGGGGTTGGTTCGTGGACCGCCCTCCAATCTTTTTTTCAACTGCCAACTTTCAATCAGCCCCATGGAAGTAAATAGAGCGATGGGATATGCCCCAACCTCTTTAAAATCCTCCATTCAGCTCATTCTGCAGGCATAAAAAGATATGCATAGTGCAAAAATGTTATCTACAAACCAAACCTGCTTGGTAGGGCCACATGAGGAGGATTTCAGTGGACTGCAGAGATTTTGCAATGGAAATTCTGCTGTGGATTTGTCCACAGTGTATATGTCCTATGTGGAAATGCCTTAAGGGTTTATCCACATGGGACGGGTAGGCTGCAGATTTCCATGCCCCAAATCCACTGTATTTTACAGTAGCCGCAAAGCAAATAAATGTTAAAAAATCGTGATGCACATTTTAAATCCGCAATATATCAAACTAGGGTACACGGTTGCTAACAGAAAATCTGCACAGATTTATGTGTGTTTCTGCATCAAAAATCACATGTTAGGCCTTGTTCACACGTCAGTTATTTGATCAGTTATTTCAATCAGTTTTGGTGAGCCAAAAGCAGGAGTGGAGACTACAGAGATAAGGTATAATGAAAAGATCTGCAACTGTTCTGTGTTTTTGACCCGCACCTGGTTTGGGCTCACAATACCTGATGGAAATAACTGATCAAAAAACTGATGTGTGAACAAGGCCTTACTTGCGTTTTGGGGTGCAGATCTGATGCGGTTTTGCCACAGACCTCAACCGTGCATTACAAAGGGTAAAATCTGGTGGTTAAATTATCTTACATAGATAATATATCAGGAATTGCAGACATACTGATTGCTTTACAGCCAACCATCATTTTCTTAACACGCTCTACCAATAACAGTTACAATTTCACCATCAGTTTCAGAGAAAAACAGACAGCCCGTTCTGCAACAAATGAAAGGCAAAGTTCACAGGTATATGCCATATTGAAGAGAGAAAAGTCCTGTAGGACATGCATTGTATCCACCACCTGGTTTATTTGATCTGGTGAGGACTTTCCTCTCTTCAATATTGCATCATTTGAAAATAACAACCAAATCGCTGTAAATTTTACATAAAAATTGTTAAACTTTTGCCATTCCTGCTCCTGTAGAGCTTATACACAGCTGTACTTTTTTGCAGTCCAGTATCTTTTTTTTTTTTTACACATAGAACAGTGACCAATTAACTTCTATGGAGCCATGTACACCTCTTTTTTCATGTATCCATTTCTCTGTATTTGTGGATCAGGATAGCTGTTTCTATTAATGGGAATGAGAAAACACCTGAATGCACACAGAGACTATCCGTTTTTCATGGATCCATTTTTTGAGGACTGAATATCAGAATGGCCATATGCATGAAGCCTCAGGGTCGATACACACATGGTGTATTTTTCCATAATGGATTTGGCTGCTGCAAAGCTGCCAAAAAGTGTCATATATTACCTGCAGATTTTGATCCAGATTTGCTGAGGGTTTTGCAGTTGTAAAGTGCTTAACCTGCAGTGAATCTGAGGCAAATGTGCATCCGTCCCCCCATAATAAACAAGCAGATTTTGCAGCAGATTCACTGCGGCCAAATCCATGGCGAGAGATTCACCACATGTGAATTTACATCTAGGCCTGAGTCGCTTGGTCCGGGAAACATGGCCTATGCGTCAGGCCATATTTACTGGACTGACCGCAGCTCCCTTAATCCGAACTGACTGCAACATAGTGATTTATCATACAGTTAGAGAGTGGGATTAGAGGTGAGAAGACATTAAGAGAAGGACACGTTCTAAAAGTTTTGATGCGAATGGGAGTAGTGATATGGGGTGATGGCCGGATAAAGAGGATTCGTCCGGCTTGAGTATGGGTGTGATAGTGGCATATTTTAAAAGGGAAGAGAAGACACTAGTGGATAGTAATAGGCTGAAAAGGTGGGTTAGGGCAGGTATAACTATAGTGGTAAGTCGAGGGATGGGATTGGGTCGGGTCAAGAGCACAGTGAGGTGTGATTTAGAGATTAAGGTGGCAAGCTTTTCCTCAGTGATGGTGGTAAATTGGGTTACGTGGAAAGAGCACTGTATAGTATTGTAGAGGGGTTGAGGGGATTATTGGTTGAAGCTTTCTCGGATTTTGACGATTTTAAGTTTGAAATATGAGGCAAAGTTTTCGGCTGAGATGAGTGGTGTGAGAGGGAGCACTGGGGGATGGAGTACAGAGTTAAAGGTATTATCAATTGTTTGAGGTTTTGGGAAACAGATGATATGAGAGTAGTGAAGTAGCCTTGTTTAGAAGAGGTGAGTGCAGATTAAAGTTACGAACATCTTGTTTGTATGTGATGTGTTTTCCTCCAGTGTCGTTCTGCTACTCTGCAAGCTTGTCTCTTTTTTTTTTTCTTGTTTGGTGAGTGTGCCAGGATTGTCAATTGAGTTGACGGGGTTCTGGTGTGTGTGAGAGGGGCAAAAGGTGAAGTAATTTTGGTTTTGTAGAAAACAGCAGCAGTGTTAGCATCATGTTATCAAAGGAAGATATGGCGGAGAGAGATTCAGAAGGGTGTGGATAGAGAGATGTTTGTGGATCCAACTAGGGTTTGCTAGTTCATGGACGAGGGGAAGTTGAACAGAGAATGTTTAAGAATGCAAGACGGTTGTGGTCAAAGACGGGGAGAGTTTGAGAGATGAATGCAGAGGCAGGTGAAAATAAGGTCTAGAGAGTGTCTGTGGGTGGATGTGGAGGACCATTGTGTGAGTCCAAAGAAGGAAGTAAGAGATATGAGTTTGGAGGCAGTTGAGTTGCATGTGTCAATAGGGATGTTGAAATTGCCCATCATGATGCTGGGGAAGTCAACTGAGAAGAAGTGTAGGAGCCTAGTATTAAAGGGATCAAAGAAAGGCAGTAGCAGGGCCAGGTGGATGGTATATGATGGCTACTTGGAGTTTGAAGGGAGATCAGATGCGTACAGATTAAACTTCGAAAAAAGGGAGGTTGATGAAGTGTGGTGATGGGTTGAAGGAGCAGTTACCGGATAAGAGGAGACCAACACCACCACTCTAGTCCAGGTGGGGAATGTTGGTAAACTGGAGTTTTCCATAGGAGAATGTGGCAGGGGAGGTTGTAAGCAAAGTTTCTCTAAGACCAAGGAAGGTAAGTTTTTGGGGAAATGAACAGGTCAAGAATATAGGAAAGCTTATTGCATAAGGAACGCAGGTGTGTGCCTTGTCCAGGGGCGGACTGGGAACTTAAAGTGGCCCTGGAAAAAATAATAAAAATTTTGTAGTCGGGTCCAAAATTAATGCAGGGCAGGGCCAACAATACCACATTGTGGCACATTATACCACCCCAACAGAGCCAAATACCATAGTCCATCACAAAATACTGCCAGCAGCACAAAATACATCCCCAAAAACTTCCACTGGCTGGCCGTGAGGAGGGCCTAGGTGGCCCCCTGGGCATCGGCCCACAGGGAAATTTCCGCCCCTGGCCTTGTCATAAATTAGGTATATCTATAGCAGTATATGCTCCTGCCGAAAAAACTACTTCAGGCCCTGGCTAGCATAACCTTTCAAATGCATTTACGTTTATTAGAAAAAAGGACTTCCAACTTTTTTCACCTAAGAAAGTTGCAAATCCCTTAGTAAATGTGCACCAATATGTATTTGTTTGGGCCTTATCTTCTGTTCCCTTTTTGTTCAATTCTTTGTATAATTACTGTAGTGCACCTATAAGTTGCACAGAAATGACCAGATATGGCTAGTTTCCCACTTGTGGCAGGTAACTCTGCAAGCTGTTCCAGTTAAGAACAGCCTGCCGGAGTTCTCTGAATTCTGCATTGCTGGATATTACCGCAGTCCCGCTGCACCCTATTGATTATAATGTGATCTGACATAGATCTGGCTGCTACCTGGCAAATATACTGAGACACGGCACACATTTTTTTTGACTGGCCAATTCCCGGCATTGTCTGCTGGACCTGCAGGCTGAAACACCCAGCTGCAAGTGTGAAAGAAGCCTAACTTACATTCATACAACTTAGAGTTGCTAATGAATGCTACCAGGTGTGAACAAAAGGTGGGGAAAGGAGAATGTGGCCTAATGAAAACAGAGATGCAAGGAAATACAGAGGATAGGTCATCAATATCTGATCGTCAGGGGTCCGACACAGGGTACTCGGCCGATGAACTGTCATCTCCCAGCGGTGGTATAGTGTAATTGCATGTATTCACTCAATTCAAGTGAATAGAGTAAGTACTTGTATGATGGGCAGCGTAATGAAGATGAAGTAGTGCTTGCATGATCAGATATTAATGACCTACCCTGAGGATACAAACAAGCTGCACAACCCCTTTAATATTTCCCATAGACTTTGAAGTAACATCTGGAGTTGGTGCTTTTTTTACTGGAAAAAAAAAGCAAAACCACTCAAAAACACCTAAAACCCCAACTGCCCATTTACTTGTCTCATGAAAATGTAATAAACTACAACAGTTTAACAATTGCATAACTAAAGTCTGCTGAGTAATGTGAGCAATGTGTTTTTTCATTTGCAGGTAGAACAACAGTGCATTGAGTACTATTCTCACAATGACCTTAAAAAGAGGAATGAGCCGGCTGTACAGGTTGAATTGTACTATGAGAGTCTTTGTGGAGGTTGCCGCAAATTTCTTGGCTCTTCAACTCTTCCCAACTTGGCTAATGCTAAATGACATTATGAATGTTACACTGGTGCCTTATGGGAATGCACAGGTGAGGATCAAATGCCAATATATACGGTTAAATTATCTTTCAGACTCTTAACAATTTATTACAACATATGTAAATTCTACAGCCAGAGAAAAGTCATATATACAATATTTATGTCTGTAAGATTATGATTCTCATACATGACGCATTATTCATTAGTATTATGTACTGAAATCTATGCTATCTCGTAGATTTCTGTAATTGTTTACGCCAGTTTCTGGCAGAAATTATGATAAACGCGTGTGTGAGAGGGGACTAAAGCCCCGCCCACACTCCACCCTCACTACGCCACCTTTTTGGAAAATGGAGATGGTGGCATAAAAACACCAGGTGCAACTAGATTTAGTCGCAATGGTGTTTAAAAAGTTGCAAAACTTTTTAAAATAAAAAATACATGATAGGGGAATTATACATTTTCCACTAAGGGCTTATTCACACTAATGAATTGTTGGTCAACGGGCTATACTTAGAAGTAAGTGGCTGTGCTGAGAAACTAACAATATGTTCCATTTTGAACCGTGTCTCATGAAACCTGGAGACCACTGAAGACAATAGGGATACCCATACAACAGTCTTGATCTCTCTGCACTGGCAAATTCCTCTTAATTAGGCGCATCTCTGCCCTGCCATGCGCCAGAAATTTTACTCTACATCAGCTTGTAAATCCAGTGGGCCGTGCAAAGCCCTGCCCCTCTCACCAAGTCCTGCCCACTTTCTCACCACTTCAAAAATGTGGCGAGAACCATATACAGACACGTTCGTCTGAGCCTTCTCCATCACTGTATACATAGGACTCAATAAATGCTGTGTATACAGATCAGAATGCCACTTCCTGCCTTATTGGCAGTAGACTCTCAGCAGTTCATATCAGTGGTCACTTTTTATTGCTAGGACAGGCTGAAGAACAATGAATATAGCAATGGGTCCTTGGTAAAGGAAAGCTTAGAAATGTGGGCCAAAACTAAATATTGATGTAAGAAATCTTGATCAAAAGCTGATTATCAGCACGAAATTTCTGTATTTAATACAATTGAAACTTGAAATCATTCTAATACCATAGAATGGTTGGCACTGATGATTAATGGGCATTTTTATGGCCACCTTTGTGGCTGTCCTGTGCTTTGACGTCTGGGTCAAAGTTATAGGACCTGTTTGTGTCCAGGTCCAGAAACCAGTTGTATGTAGTCCATTATGTTATACTTTTTTAGAAACACCAAGTGTAGGAGATTTATTGAGACTGGTATTTCCATACTTCAGTCTTGATCCCTCGTGGCAGGAGTCAGATGTGTCTCGTAATAAATTAGGTGCATCTCTGGTACTCCATACACCAGAAACTCAGTCTGGCATAGACTTGAGCTATAACTTATGTCAGCTTCTGACGTAATTTATAGTAAATCCGGCAAGAAGCTCAAAATTGCAAATATAGTGACCACTATAATTGGTGACTTTTTGAAGTAAACATATTAATAAATGCCCCAGATTATCTCTTTATTTATTTTATAGGAGAAGAACGTCTCTGGAAAATGGGAGTTTACGTGTCAGCATGGACCAGATGAATGCTACGTAAATACAATAGAGGTCTGTATATTAGTGCAAACAACACATAAAACAAAGGAGAGCATTAATACAAAGCTGTGGGCCAACTCTAGTCACAAGTAGTTAAATGGGTTGGCAATTTCTAAAAATAAAAAAAATCTGTCTAATGTCCTCATCGTGTGGGAAACCCCAAACCCCCATCCTTTCTTACCTGACCACTCCAGTTCAGTGAGCTTTCAGCACAAGCACAGAAGAGGATACGTCTCCAGAGTAGTGGTCACATGGGTAAATCATGTGACCACTACCATCTTGATTACCATGGACACGGCCTGCGTCCATTGTTTATAGACCAGATCCATGGGCAGTGGGGGGACACTGAATCGAGGTGCTCAGGTGAAACGTGAGGGGGCTTGGGATTTCCTAGACTAGTTCCCACAAGGTTAGGGTGTTTAAATATTTCAGGGAACAAAATTTTACTCCCATAATGCTTCAACATTTTAGTTTGTGAGAGCTTCTGTTCTTTGTGCATAATGGGGCATGTCTAAAATGTAGATAACGTAAAATTAAAGGGGTTCTCCGGAATTAGAAAATGAAATTCTTAAATATTACTTATAATAAATATATTCCCAAATACCTTTCATTATTTATAATGGCTCATGTTGTCTAGGGAGCAATCATCAGGAAAAACAAAATGGTCACCGTCCTGTTAGTACACACAAAATGTGTCCTACAGAAGGACAAGTTACTTCACATCACTGAGCAAAAGAGCTGCCCCATCTCTGCTCTACCTGTCAGGTGTTATGATCCTGAATACAGATGAAGATAAGATCTTCAGCTGAATCTCTGTAGGAATGGAGTTCATGAGGAGATTTTAAGAACAGAGAGGATGGACAGTACAGACTGTGGTAATGGAGACTGCATATAATAGCTGCTGCTCATTACTACATCCCCACCTCCTCTCTGTACTTCATGTCTCCTCATGAACTGCATTCTTACAAAGATTAAGCTGAAGATCTTATCAGCTGTATACTGACAAGCAGAGCAGAGAGGAGGATGTGGCAGCTCTTTAGCTCAGTATTGTGAAGTAACTTGTCCTGCTGTCTGATTAGGACAGGTTTTGTGTGCACTAATAGGACAGCAGCCATTTTATTTCTCCTAATGATTGCTCCCTAGACAAAACAAAGTCATTATAACCAATGAAAGGTATTTGGGAATAAATTTATCATAAACTAATATTTAATTTTAGTATTTTCATTTTCTTAATTCCTGGAGAACCCCTTAAGGGCCCTTTCACACGACCGTATGCCCTCCGAGACATATGGTCCGTGAGCAGGCCATATGTCCCGGAGTGGCATCGATTGTTTGCAGGGGAGCTCACAGCATCATTGATTACAATTATGCTGTGCACGTCGGGCCGCCCACGGGACTATTGTCCTGTACTCATATGATTTTGAGTGTGGGACAATAGCCCTGCGGGCGGCCCCAGCATGCACAGCATCATTGTAATCAATGATGCTGTGCGCTCCCGTACGCACGATCGATGCCGCTCCGGGACATATGGCCTGCTCACGGACCGTATGTCTCGGAGAGCATACGGTCGTGTGAAAAGGCCCTTAAAGGGAACCTGTCAGCTCCGAAACACCCCCTGAACTAGAGTAAGTGTTGTGTAGTGTAAGTGATGCTGAATCCGAATATGTACGTTTTATCTTCATACTCACTTCCATTCCGACGCTGTGCTCCCACAAACCGGCAGTAAAATGCACTCACTGGACTCTTCTTTGAGTCCTCTCCATTATGTGAGTGAGCACTGGAGTCCAGTGAGTGCATTTTACTGCTGGTTTGTCAGAGCACAGAGTCAGAATGGAAGAGAGTATGAAGATAACAATTACATAACCGGACTCGATGTCACTTACACTATACACTGCTTACTATAGTTTGGAGGGTGTTTCAGAGCTGACAGGTTCCCTTTAAGGTGGATTTAGACAAAACATTAATCGTCGAGTTTATCGAGAACGACTGTTCCTGCGAATGATCATTTCCAATGATCTGGCCATATAAATGTGCTGCCGATCACCTGATGAACGAGCAAAACGCTGGTTCTTTGGGGATCCTCTTCTTCTTTTTGGTGTATTTGCGTCATAAAACCTAGGATCCTGTAAAAGAAAAAATGGATCCTGTTACATCATTTGTCATCCAATTGTGCAATTTCCGCCAGAGATTCTTTTTTTACACAGAAAAAAAAGTCCTGCATGCAGTACTTTTTTCCCTCTAAAAAAATTGATTTCACACGGAAATGCCTGAAACGGATGACAACTAATGCAACAGGATCCATTTTTTTTTACAAGATCCTGTAACTGTTTACAGGATCCTGTTTTTCTTCTCTCTCTCTTCTTCTGACGGAAAGCTAAACGGTGATGTGAATGTTCCCCTCTTCTGGGAACCACTGCCATTCAGAATGGAGCAGGAATGAGCCCTTCAAACAACCTGGCCTATCGGTGGTAAAATCACACAAGATCAGCTGTGGTTCAGCGTTGATCTGAGGTTATCTGCTCTGATTAGATAACGTCAGAGAGATGCTAGAAACCAATGCTTACAGAGAAGAGATGTGGTCGTCCTATTAGATTTTACCTATTAGCATAAATAGTGCCAAATTAGAGCTGAGGTCATATCTGGAGAATGAGAAGTCTACAGATAAAGAAATACATAGAATTGGTGTAAAGCCTGTGTCATGGTAATTTAAGGCACAGACTCATTTGTTACATAGTGTGGGAAGGGGAAAATGTCCATCTGTGATTCGCACGACCATATCTGTTTTGCAGTCTCCCCTAAACATGATAAAAGAACTAATTATGTGTATAAACATATGAAAAGAGACCTACACTCATGAAAAAATGGCAAAAATAATCACTTTGCCCTACAAAAAAAAGTTATAGCCATTTAACTAAAGCTGAGTTCACATCACGCTAAAACATATGCCTCAAAGGGATGCCACAAATAGAAAAGCATACTGTACTTTGCTTTTGCATCCCCTTCCCCCAACGTATAAGTTAAAACTAGGGCAAAACGTGATGTGAGGCCAGCCTTAGAAATGTAAGCAATGGTTTAGGCCGAGTTCACACTTCGGTTATTTGGTCAGTTATTTCCATCAGTTATTGTAAGCCAAAACCAGGTGAGGGTTAGAACTACAAAACAGAAGAAATCTTCCCATTATACTTTATCTCTGTGTAGGCTTCACTCCTGGTTTTGGCTCATAATAACTGATGGAAATTACTGATCAAACAACTGAAGTGTGAACTCTATGTCTGGTCCCGGAAGACCAAAATTACCCCGGTCCTGAAGATCGAAATTACCCAGGTCCTGAACTGAATAATTAAAGGGGTTCTCCAGGAATTAAGAAAATGAAAATACGCAAATATTACTTTATTATAAATATATTCCCAAATACCTTTCATTAGTTATAATGGCTCGTTTTGTTTGGGGAGCAAATCATTAGGAGAAATAAAATGGCCACCATCCTATTAGTACACACAAAACCTGTCCTAGTCACACAGAGGGACAGGTTACTTCACAGCATTGGAGGTAAATAGCTGCCTCATCCTCCTCTCTGCTCTGCTTGTCAGGGATTATGATCCAGACTACAGTTTAACATGATATTTATCTGAATCTTTGTGTAAATGCAGATCATCAGGAGACATGAAGTATAGAGAGGACAGACTATGGTAATGGAGACTGCACACAAGTGCTGCTTCTTATAAGCCACATCTGCTCATGAACCCCATTCCTACAAAGATTCAGCTAAATATCATATTAACCCCTTCGCGCCCGGAGCTTTTTTCGGTTCTGCATTTTCGTTTTGCGCTCCCTGCCTTCAAACAGCCATAACTCTTTTATTTTCTGTTCACATAGCTGTATGAGGGCTTGTTTTTTGCGGGACAAGTTGTACTTTCCAACGCCACCATTTAATATTGCATACGGTGTAGTGGGAAGCGGGAAAAAAATTTCAAACCGGGTGAAATTGCAAAGAAAACGCTATTCCGCTACAGTTCTACGGGTTTCTTATTTACAGCGTTCAATGTGCATTAAAACTGATCCGTTACTTTCATTCTACTGGTCAGTACGAATCCGGCAATACCTAATATGTATAGTTTTTCCTGCGTTTTCATAGTGATAAAATAATTAGAAAGCTGCCCTTTTTTTTTTTTCCTTGTCAAATCTTGACCCCTATAACTTTTGGTTTATGTGTACAGAGGCTGTATGGGGGCTCATTTTTTGCGGGCGATCTGAAGTTTTTATTGATACCATTCTGGGTTGTGTATGACTTTTTGATTCACTTTTTATTTAATTTTTTTAGAAAAAAAAGCGACAAAAAACAGACAATTCGCCATTTGGACGCTTTTTTCCGCCACACAATTCGCCGTATTGGAATTTTTTTTTTTATATTTTAAAAGTACGGGGCGTTTCGGTCACGGTGATACCCATGATGTCTATATTTATTGTTATTTAGTATTTATTTTTACTTATACAGAAAGGGGGGGTGATTTGAACTTTACATCTTTTTTATTTTTTATATATTTTTAACATTTTTTTTAATTTTTTTTTACTATTAGAAAGCTCATATATGGCTTATAAATTGGCTTTTTTTTTTGTTTTTCTTTATGAGCAATTCTGGGTTTTATAGACTCAGAAATCCATCAATTGCTCATTTCTTATCCTGGCCTGCCATCTAGTGGCCAGAATAAGAATTGCACTTTGAAAACTGTAATCCTCACCAGCGAGGATTACAGTTTTCATATGGTGTACAGACACCCCGATTGGCCACACGGGGTGTCTGTACACCACCCGGAAGCGAACGCTTCCGGGTTTAGACGCAACTAGATGCCGTGATCACGTGTGATCACGGCATCTAGTCACCCCAGAAGACGCCGCCGATGGCGGTAAGTAGCGGCAAGTCTCTGCTGTTAGAACAGCAGAGACTTGCCGGCCATGACGCCCGCCGCACCGCGAGCGGGCGTCATGTGCCCGCATCGCCCCAGCGCCGTACATGTACGGCGCTGGTCGCGAAGGGGTTAAACTGTATTCAGGATCATAATCCCTGACAAGCAGAGCAGAGAGAAGGGTGAGGCGGCTCTTTACCTCAGTGCTGCGGAGTAAGTTGTCTTCCTGTATGATTAGTACCAACTAAATAAAAGGACACAAAAATGGTTGGTGGCAGGGTGTGTGTGAGCGCACCTCAGACCCCAATGCACGTTTCGCTGTCGCTTCCCTGAGGAACGTGCATTGGGGTCTGAGGTGGCGCTGGTCTGTATTGTTTTTTACTTCATATATGGATCTGATATTGCTTCACATTATGTATGTTTAGTTAGGCACTTGCACTTTATTGTATCACATACTGTTTACTATCGTGTATCTTTCAAGATTCATACTGATATGCACTTCTCTAGATAGCCCCTCTGTTTGTATACTGTTACCACCATCGATTTGATCTTTTTATGGCTTTTTATCTGTTCATGAAATAATAAAGTATATTTGCATTTTTGTACATATTGGTGTGTGTTATCTATATTGGCATTCCTGTATGATTAGGACAGGTTTTGTCTGTACTAATAGGATGGCAGCCATTTTATTTCTCCTAATGATTGCTCCCTAGACAAAATGAGCTATTATAACTAATGAAAGGTATTTGGGAATATATTTATATTGAAGTAATAATTAAGTATTCTCATTTTCTTAATTCCCGGAGAACCCCTTTAAGTACCATGTTTTAACATTATGTGTTTATCCCCATAGACTTCAACTAGGTAAAACACGATTTTGGATCATCTCATGTAAAAACATATTCAGTGGTCTTACACATTTTCTCAAGCACCACTTACCTTTATTTCTAGCTGTGTAATCTTTTGCTCTTTATATTTCTAGGCCTGTGTTATGTATCATCTAGGAGACATACAACTCTATTTTCCTGTTATTTTCTGCATTGAATTGTCCTCCAATTTGACAAGTGCTTTGGAGCCGGTAAGTCAAAGTGAAATCAACAGCTCATGCACTTGAACACATTTTTTCTGCACACACGATCCGCATTTTGTTTGGGTCCGATTCACTTCAATGGGGCCACAAAAGATGCGGACAGCACATGCTATCTGTATCCGTATGTCTGTTCCGTGGCCCCGGAAAAAATATAGAACATGTCCAATTCTTGTTCGTTTTACGGACAAGCATACGACTGTTCCATAGAGGGCAGGATGTTCTGTTCTGCAAAATGTGGAACGCACAAAGCCGGTATCCGTGTTTTGTGGATCTCCAATTTGCAGACCGCAAAACAGGCTACGGTTGTGTGTCTGAGCCCTGAAAGCATGAAATAAACTAAAAAAGCCTAGTAGATAATAAAATAAAGCATGCAAAACTGTCAGCATAAGTTCCTGAACCTCATGGGGGTAGATTTAATAAGGGCTCATGCCCATGAACATAAGGGCTCCATGCCCGTATTGCGGACTGTAAACAGCAATTGACTTGAATGGGTCCATAATTCGCACGATACGCCCAAAGATAGAACTTCACCTATCTTTTGGGGAGCCGACGCCTGGATTGGAAGCGCTATGAAGCATTTCCATGGTCTTTTGGGTCTGTGCCTCCCCACCGCAAAAAGATAGAACATGTTTTATTTTTGGTTATATGTTGTGGTTCGCGGACCCATTCAAATCAATGGGTCCTTACCACAATACGGAGTGCACTTACTAATAGTAATTGTTTATCAGTAATGCCCCATTTTCCTACACTCCATCGCAGTCACATGACTTTTCCACTCTGTGGTTCCCTATCCCAATGACATGTTGACATTTGAGGCATGACAATGTATACCCCTTTGTATACCCCTTTTATGACGTGTCCTCCATGCACTGTGCAGGTGATTTACTGTTAGGCTGGGTTCACAAGAGCATTATCACATTCCATGCTGGATTCGGCACATAACTATAAAAAAAACACTGAATTCAACTGACAACAATGGGGTCCATTCAGTTTCCATTTGGGATGCTGCGTTTTTACCGGACGTTGAAGTCCTACATGCAGAATTTTTTATCTGATCATTTTAACAAAATCTGTGACAGTGGCCCCGAATGCAGCATCCAACGTACATATGAATAGATACTATCAGATCAAAGTATGTGTCAGATCCAAGTTTAAAACACAAATAAAGTGCCAGAAACCAACATCACTACATAAATACAACACTGGAACTAAGACTAGT
>ONZH01031238.1:0-35359 GCA_900303285.1 Rhinella marina
CCCCCTGGATCGCACAGGAAGCAGGCTGTAAGTGTATTACATTGAGTAATACACTTTACAGCCAATGCATTACAATACAACAGTATTGTAATGCCATTGTTAAAGGGGTTCAGACCCCCAAAAGTTAAATAAAGTTGAAAAAAAGTTTAAAAAAAGTTAAAAAAATAGTTTTACAAAAAATAAAAGTTTCAAGTAAAAAAAAAAAGTACACTTTTCCCAAAATAAAGTTAAAAAAATTGTAAAAAAAGGGGAAAAAAGAAAAGTATACATATTAGGTATCGCCACGTCCGTATCGACCGGCTCTATAAAAATATAACATCATCCACTCCGCCAGGTGAACGCAGTAAAAAAAAAAAAAAAAAAAAAACAGTTACAAAACTGTAATTGTAACTGTAACTGTAATTTTTTGGTCACCTTCCCTCACAAAAAGTGTAATAGCAGGTGATCAAAAAGGCGTAATTAACCCAAAATGGTACCAATCAAACCATCACCTGAGACAATCGCCCAAAAAATTAAAAAAAAATGGCTCTCAGAAAATGGCAACACAAAAAAAAAGATTTTATTCTAGTTCAAAAATAAATCTAATGTGTAAAACTTTCCAAAAATAAAAATGTTATTGGCATATTGGGTATCACCCCATCCATAACAACCTGCTCTATAAAAATATTACATGAGATGGCCCCCCAGGTGAATGCTGCAAAAAAATTTTTTTTTAAAACTATGCCAAAACAGCCATTTTTTCCCTCTTGCCTCACAAAAAGTGTAATAGCAGGCGATCAAAAAGGAGTATTTAACCCAAAATGGTACCAATCAAACCGTCATCTTGTCCCGCAAAAATGATACCTACCTGAGACAATCGCCCAAAAAATTTAAAAAATATGGCTCTCAAAAAATGGCAACACAAAAAAAAAAGATTTTATTCTGTTCAAAAATAAATCCAATGTGTAAAACTTTCCAAAAATAAAAATGTTAGGCATATTTAATAGAGATGAGCGAACGTGCTCGTTTACGAGCACTGTAGCGCTCGGCTCCCCTGCGAACGAATGCCCGCAGGCATTGCGGATCCGTCCTCAGCTGCATGTAAGTCAATGGGGACGGATCCATTTGGTATGACACTCATACCAAAACGGATCCGTCCCCACTGACTTTCAGTCGGGTGAGGAGGACGGATCCGTTTGGTATCAGTGTCATACCAAATGGATCCGTCCCCATTGACTTACATGCAGCTGAGGACGGATCCGCAATGCCTGCGGGCATTGCGCAGGATAGCCGAGCGCTACAGTGCTCGTAACGAGCACGTTCGCTCATCTCTAGTATTTAACCCAAAATGGTACCAATCAAAGCGTCATCTTGTCCCGCAAAAATGATACCCTACCTGAGACAATCGCCCGAAAAAATAAAAAAATATGGCTCTCAGAAAATGGCAACACAAACATTTTTTTTTATTCTGTTCAAAAATAAATCTAATGTGTAAAACTTTCCAAAAATAAAAATGTTAGACATATTGGGTATCGCCGCGTCCGTAAAAACCTGCTCTATAAAAATATCACATGATTTGCCCCCTCAGGTGAATGCTGTAAAAAATTTTAAAAAAAAACTATGCCAAAACAGCTATTTTTTTACCTTGACTCACAAAAAGTGTAACACCAGCAATCAAAAAATCTTATGTACCCCAAAATGGTACCAATGAAAACGTCACCTCATCCCGCAAAAAATGAGCCCCCACATAAGACAATCACTCAAAAAAATAAAAATCAATGGCTCCCGCAAACCAATCCATCAAAATCTGTTCTGCAAAATCCATATGGCGCTCGTTCTGTTCTGAGTCCTGCCATGTGCCCCCACAGCAGTTTACCACCACATATGAGGTGTTGCCTTATTCAGGAGAAAATGGGGATCAACATATGGGGTGCTTTTCTCCTGTTACCCCTTGTCAAAATGAAAAATTTGGGGCTAAAGCAACATTTTATTGGAAGAAATGAAACTTTTCATTTTGACAGCCAAGTGTTCCCAAATTCCATAAAACGCTTAGGGGGTCAAAGTGGTCAGTACCCCCCTTAATATATTCTTTGAAGGGTGTAGTTTCCAAAATGGGGTCACTTTTTGAGGGTTTCCACTGTAGGGGTACGTCAGAGTCTCTCAATTACAAAATGCTGCCTAAAAACCATATTAGCAAAATCTGCCTCCAAGATTCATATGGCACTCCTTTCCTTCTGACCACTGCCACAAACCCATAGAGACATTTACCACCACATATGGAGTATTTCTGTAAACTGCAGAATCAGAGTAATGTATATTGAGGTTTAGTTTGCTGTTAACCCTTGCTGTGTTGCAAGAAAAAAAATTATTAACATGAATAATCTACCAAAAAAGTGAAATTTTGAAATTTCACCCCCATTTTTCTTTAATTCTTGTGGAACACCTCAAGAGTTAACAAACTTTGTAACATCAGTTTTTTTTATAATTTGAGGGGTGTAGTTTCTAAAATGGGGTTATTTATGGGTGGTTTCCATTACATATGCCCCTCAAAATCACTTTATATCTGAATTGGTGCTTAAAAAAATGGTTTGGGAAATTTTGTTGAAAATTTGAAAAATGTCTTCTAAACTTCTAAGGCTTCTAACGTCCCAAAAAAGTAAAATGACATTTATAAAATGATGCCAACATAAAGTAGACATATGGGGAATGTAAAATAATAACTATTTTTGGAGGTATTACTACGTATTT
The DNA here is from genome assembly GCA_900303285.1 of Rhinella marina. NCBI lineage: Eukaryota > Metazoa > Chordata > Amphibia > Anura > Bufonidae > Rhinella > Rhinella marina. The sequence continues at coordinate 2,728 of ONZH01031238.1, forward strand.
TGAAAGTAGAAAAATAGAAATTTGGAAATTTGCAAATTTTTCAAAAATTTTGCTAAATTTGGTATTTTTTTAATAAATAAAAATGAAATATTTTGCCACAAATTTACTACTGTCATGAAGCACAATATGTGACAAGAAAACAGTCTCAGAATGGCCTGGATAAGTAAAAGCGTTCTAAAGTTATTACCACATGAAGTGACACATGTCAGATTAGCAAAAAATGGCCTGGGCAGGAAGGTGAAAACAGGCCCGGGGTTGAAGGGGTTAAAATACAGGATCTGTTTTTTTGCTTATTTTTTTTCTTCTGACAGATCAGAAGAGCAAAAAACTAACAGTAATGTGAATGCAGGCTTGAACGGTAGTGCTATATAGTATATTATACCTAATTATGTCACCCTATGTGTACATGTTTTTTCGTAAGCACCCCCCAGGTTATCAAAAAACAGTAGTAATGTGTAATGTCCAATGTACCTATTTAAGGCATCGTTCATGGGTGAGCAAAGGGAGGGGTTGGGGTAGAAAGTGGGAGGGACCAGGGATGGGGTAGTCAGAGGGGCTTGGGAAGGACAATGGGGGCCCAATTTAGATTCCTGCTATGTGGCCCAATGAATTCTATGTACGCCCCTGCTCATGGCCCACCTTCAGGACATGATTTGAGGGGTGTTGCCATTACTTGTACAGGCTCTGCTGTCTCTGCTACTGCTGCAGCCTCTGCACTTGACAGGGCCAGGAGGTGTAAACGTGATCACTCCTGGCCCTGACTTCTGTTAAATTCTCGTGCGGTGCCAGGCGCTTCAGTATCCAGCACAGGTGCAGTACAGTAAAAAGGCTCACTAGCAGTTCTCTTCTGTGCTGTGCTGGATACTGACGCACGTGGCACAGTGAGCATAAGACTTTAGGAGAAGACACTGCCAGGCATGATCACATTTGCAACAGATCAACCATTTTCATAGATACAAATCTGCTGACAGATGCGCTTTAAATGAGAAAGTTTTCTAGCCATGCTCTGTGAGAAAAGAGTTGCTATAATGTGTCCATCACATATTGTTAATAGTGGATTCTTTTTTTTCTACATATTAGTGTTGTAATCCTGCACGTAAGGATAATGAGATAACCATTGAAAAGTGATCCGTACAGATCAAGAATTGGTGCCTATTATTACACTTAGAGGCCAGTGCAAAAACTGCAGGATTTTTTTTTTAAATACAGATGGTAACATGGAAAATTAAGAAGAACATCACCAACAATTCTTAAAATATATATTTAAGGGCATTATGCAACCTGCACCTATCTGACATTGGTGGCATATGTAGTACCCCAGACCTTTGGGTATCTGTAAATGTTTGTAATGTATTACATTTTTCATTGTATTGACCATTCAAGCAGAGGAGATCATAACTGGCAGTGGTTGGCTCTAGATCTTATTCTCCTGTGAAAACAACTTAATCTTGCCTAAAGAAAATGCTTAAAAGAAGAGACAGCAGAGTGATGACCGAAATACAGCTTTACAGACACTGATGCGAGGTGAGGGACAACAGTTCAGACACCACTCATTCTCATTTGGTTCCAGAGAAACTGCACTTTGTATTCATTGCTTTTGGGTGTGCCCCAAGTTATATTTTGCACAGTAAAGAGAGACTGTTATACATTGATTTCTGGCATGATTCTTCAATCTACACTTTCACTACACTGTACCCCAGGGTGCAACAGCCTGAGGGAATACACCGTAACACAATATCTCATCAGGACCACTGCCTCTCATTTTATTAATGTACATCAGTTCAATTAAGTCCAGACAAAAAAATAATTTTATTTATTATACTCACTTATATAGCGCTGACACATTCTGCAGCTCTTTACAAACATTAGCATCAAGCTGTCCCTAATGGGGCTCACAATGTAAGTTCCCTATCAGTATGTCTTTGGGGTGTGGGAAGAAACCCCTGGAAACAAGGGGAGAACAAACAAACTCTATGCAGATGTTGTCCTTGGTCAGACTCAAACCTAGGACCCCAGTGCTGAAAGGCACCAGTGTTGACCACTGAGCCACCATGCTGCCCGTCATATTTTTCCAATAATCCTCATGCAGATTGAATGTCTAGGACCACTTCTGCAGCTACACGATTCTATATAAGTATTAATTCACATTTCCGTGGAGCACGGTCCGTGAAATCCCGGACCGTGCTCCTTCTGAGGACGGGAGCGCACGGTGTCATTGGTTGCTATGACGCCGTGCGCTTCCTGAGGCAACCGCTGTACAGTGATACACTTGTATAACTGTACAGCAGCGGCCTAAGGAAGTGCATGGCGTCATAGCAACCAATGACACGGTGCGCTCCCGTCCTCAGAAGGAGCACGGTCCGGGATTTCACGGATCGTTCCGGACCGTGTTCCACGGAAATGTGAATTAGGCTTAAGAGTACAAAAAAATAAAAAAAATATTATAAAGATACAAAATGAAAATCAATAATAAATCTGTGCAACAGGTAATCATAGTGAAAGCAGTCATGCTCAGATCCAAGTAGAACAATGATCATCTTTCATGATTATATCAAACCTTTCCCTTTCACACGAATGTATATTTGCGGGTCCGCATTATTGCGGACCCGCAAATATATGGGGGCCGCCCGGCGTGTGTTCCGCCGCGCTCGGCACACACACCGGGCGGCCCCATTGAAAATGCCTATACTTGTCCGTGCATACGGACAAGTATAGGACATGCTTCAAAAGAGCTGCGGCACGGAGCTAGCGGCACAGAGCTAGCATAGAGGTGAATGGGGCCGCATCTATTCCCGCAATTTTGCGGATAGATACAGCCCCATTCACACGGTCATGTGAATGGGGCCTTAGTCTACAGGCGAGTCTACAAGTCCAATTATGATGGAGAGGACTGACGTTATAACCGGTCAAGAATGGAATCTCAAGAATCTGAATGACAAATATATGATAATACATGATAAAGGGAAAATAAATCAATCTGTTCAACCTCTTTAACATCACCTGATTTAAACAATGGGTCATTTTCTATTCACACATATATTTTAAATATCTGTTCACCTGTTGAAATACTCTTTAATCTTTTAACAGTTTCTGAATATAAAACAAGTCAAGTTTAATACAAGAAATTTCTTGGGACTACTGTACGTTGGCCAGGGTTCAAAATCACTGTGTGATTCCTTTTATTTGCTTAGAAAAAAATATTGATTTTGCCTTTTACATGTTAAAGTATTTTGTTTTTGGATTAAATGTCCAGAGACTGTCCCATTTCTGCAGAAATGTCTTGATCTCTAAGGACATAACACATTGTACCTATGTAAAACATTCTTTCTCCTGCAGATTGCATCTTCAGTGATCAAACACCAAAGGCCTAATCTAATGAGAGGCCCATAAAACTTATATTTTTCAACACTTTTCTTCATGCAGGTGCAAATGGAAGGGTAACAATCTTCATATTTTATGTTTTGTTACAAAGAGTTTGCTGTGAATACCCATTTTGTTGTTTGAACCATGTAAGCATATAGCTTTATAGCTCACATGTCCCTCATGTCCTCGAGTGCGTCTGCACAAGATGTGAGTGAGATGTGAAGGTGCAGGAGTGTGACGTGGCCACTGGTGGACAGCAACAATCGTGGTGCAGGAGGCTGGATTAAGGGAGTGGTAACTATGACTTTGAGGACGCAAGGGGCAGCCCGCTCGACTTCTACATGAAAATTACCAAATGCCGAGAACAAGATATAAAGATTAATACAACAACCAAGACTCAGAAAAAAAGGAAGGATGCATCTGGGACTAGATGCTTCTAGTCGTAAGGTAATGAGCAGAACTAAAAATGACATATCACCATAACAAGGTTCCCTTTAAAAACATCACAGACATGTAAAAGATGCCTATGTGGTTCAAACACCAAAAGGCAACACGAAAAGGCAGACGATTGTTGCCTTCTATCTAGAGGAGGAGACTGCTGCTATTACATGCAAAGATATCCTCCGCAGCATGTGAAAGATCGATCGTTATTAGCTAGTGCCCAGGCTGTACAGTGGTTTGCGTAGTTAGACAGCACGACCTGTCGCTGGCAAATCCTGATCTTTCAGCATTGCTCATTTGCTCGTTCATTGGGCAATCAACGGCAGTATTAGGACTCATGCACATGACCATATGTGTTTTGCGATCCGCAAAAAATATGGTGATGTCCGTGTGCATTCCGTATTTTGCGGAATAGAACAGCTGGCCCCTAATAGAACAGTATTATCCTTGTCCGTGATGCGGACAATAATAGGACAAGACTCATAATCTTGCGGAACAGAAATACGGACATACGGAAACGGATTGCACACGGAAGACCTTCCGTTTATTTTGCAGACCCATTGAAATGAATGGTTCCTCATACGGTCCGCAAAAAAACGGAACGGACACGGAAAGAAAATACGGTCGTGTGAACGAGCCCTTACACTGCAAGATGATCGCTAACAAGCATTCATACAAATGTTCATTAGCGATCATTGGGCAGAAATCTGCCCATGTAATACACCCTTTAGTCACAGCAAACTCTTTCTAACAAGGTTGTTACCCTCTAATCAAAGGTGAAAGCAACTGATACAATTCATTAGCCCATTGTGAGTCACAGACACCTCACAATCCACAATAATGACATAAATTGGATTTGTCCTCTTATTCATCCCTTTGGGCAATCTCTAAATTTAGAAACCAAAAAGCCAAGAGTCATACTCCCACTGCCTGAGTCATACCTCCTGGCACAAAATGATGTACAGTTACGTCAGCCATACTGAGGGAATGTATAGAGTGGGCTCATGTTCGCTGAGGGGAACATAAGCCAACCACTGCTCATCACTATGGGTATATAACTTCTCTTATACTGATATTCACATGTGATTAGAATTCCTTGGGGGAGATTTATCAAATTGGTGTAAAGTAGAACTGGCTTTGTTGCCCATAGCAACCAATTAGATTATACCTTTTATTTTCCAAAGGAGCTGTGAAACATGAAAAGTGGAATCTGCGTGGTTGCTATGGGCTACTAAGCTTTTCTATATGAGTGTGACTCTTGTAATACTATTATTCACATGATTGGGATTCTTTCTATATGATTGGGATTCTTTTTATATAACTTCTGGAATTAAGACATGCACATATGATTGAGATTCATTTTGTATTGTTGTGATTCTTTTTGTATATACCATGCACTAAAGCATTTGGTTTAGATTTGAGAGTTTTATAGGTTTTTCTTTGTAACATGTCATTACATAATTGCATGTTGTAATTTTGGTATACTATTTATAGTGTAGGGTTTGGGTAAATTTTATACCTGTGTGACTGAATTTTAATGACAGTTTGTATGTATTTTTAATTGTATTACGTAATGAACATGGCAACATCTGAAAATGTTTGAACTATTAAAATATAAAAGTATTTATCCTGAATAGAGACAAAACAACAAAACAAAATGAAAATTGAAGAATTTCTGTTTTTGGTTATCTTGTTCCCTCTTAAAAATGGAATTAAAAGTGATCAAGTGATGGCACCAATAAAAACTAAAGCTCGTCCTGCAAAAATAATGAGCCCTCAAACAGCTTTCTAGATGTAAATATAAAAAGGTATGGGTTAGAATATTGTGAAGCCAAAGCAATGTAGATTTTTCAAAAGCTTTTATTAGAATAAAAGTAAAACATAATATAAATTACATAAATTTGGTATCACCATAATAGCGCTAATCCACAGAATAAAGTCATTGGGCGAGATTTATCAAAACTGGTGCAAAAGAAAACCAACTTAGTTACCAACAGCAGCCAATCAGATCAACCCTTTTACTTTCCTAAAGGTAGCTCTGAAAAATGAAAGGTGGAATCTGATTGGCTATGAGCATCTGAGCCAGTTTTCCATTGCGCCAGTTTTGATAAATCTCCCCCATGTCATTTTTAGCACTCAGTGACAACTGTAAGAACAAATGCAAAAAATAAATAAATAAAAACAATGGCAGAATTGCAGGTTTTTTTTATTTATTTCCAATTTAACCCTACCAAGATGTGGTAAATGGTGATATAAAAAAATAAAAATTGCCTCACAAAAAACAAGCCCCAATATGGCTATTTGAACATACATCACAAGTATAAAAAAAAGTTGTGGCTCTTGGAAGGAGAGGTGGAAAAACAAAAACACAAAAATGAAAACTAGCCTGTTCCCTATTGACTTCTATGGAGCCTTACTGTATCACTGTATGCCTCTAAAGAATCTGTCATTACATTACATTCTTTGGATGCTATAGCTTTTTCCATAGAAGCTTTTGGGGAACAATAATTATGGGAAAGGTGCCATATGAAAATACCATATGATGGAAAATAGAATGTCTACAGCACTTAGTATATAAACAGTACTCTATTTGCTTAGGTACAGGTCTAAGCAGGCAAGGAATCCAACCAGTTCCTTCCAGTTCTCCAGATCCGGTTGTTAAAATTAAAACTGGATCAGAGAACCGTGTTACCTGCTGAGTCCCGATCTGGTGCTCTGTTGGCGGCGGCAGGACAGCTGGAGATGTTCGCTTCCATTGATTCGCGCACCACTAATAGTTTAGCTCCTTAGTTGGGTGGTGTGTAGTCTATGTATAGTGTATTTATGTACGTATGTGTACCATTAATATGGTGTATTTATGTGTATATGTGTTGCATGTACATGGTGTATGTATATACAGTGCCTTGCGAAAGTATTCGGCCCACTGGAACTTTTCAACCTTTTGCCACATTTCAGGCTTCAAACAAAAAGATATAACATTTTAAATTTTTGGTGAAGAATCAACAACAAGTGGGTCACAATTGTGAAGTGGAACGAAATTTATTGGACCATTTAAACTTTTTTTGCAATAATACTGAAAAGTGGGGCGTGCAAAGTTATTCGGCCCCCTTGCATTAATACTTTGTTGCGCCACCTTTTGCTGCGATTACAGCTGCAAGTCACTTGGGGTATGTCTCTATCAGTTTTGCACATCTAGAGACTGAAATTCTTGCCCATTCGTCCTTGCAAAACAGCTCGAGCTCTTTGAGGTTGGATGGAGGGCGTTTGTGAACAGCAGTTTTCAGCTCTTTCCACATATTCTCAATTAGATTCAGGTCTGGACTTTGGCTTGGCCATTCTAAGACCTGGATACGTTTATTTTTTAACCATTCCATTGTAGATTTTGCTTTATGTTTGGGATCATTGTCTTGTTGGAAGATAAATCTCCGTCCTAGTCTCAGGTCTTTTGCAGACTCCAACAGGTTTTCATCCAGAATGGTCCTGTATTTGGCTCCATCCATCTTCCCATCAATTTTAACCATCTTGTCCCTGCTGATGAAAAGCAGGCCCAAACCATGATCCTGCCACCACCATGTTTGACAGTGGGGATGGTGTGTTCAGGGTGATGAGCTGTGTTGCTTTTACGCCAAACATATCGGTTTGCATTGTTTCCAAAAAGTTGGATTTTGGTTTCATCTGACCAGAGCACCTTCTTCCACATGTTTGGTGTGTCTCCCAGGTGGCTTGTGGCAAACTGTAAACGAGACTTTTTATGAATATCTTTGAGAAATGGCTTTCTTCTTGTCAGTCAGTGTTTGACTGATTGTTGTCCTATGGACAGACTCTCCCACCTCAGCTGTAGATCTCTGCAGTACATCCAGAGTGATCATGGGCCTCTTGTCTGCATCTCTGATCAGTCTTCTCCTTGTTTGAGATGAAAGTTTAATGGGACAGCCAGTCTTGGTAGATTTGCAGTGGTCTGAAACTCCTTCCATTTCAATATGATCGTTTGCACAGTGCTCCTTGGGATGTTTAACTACTTCAAGACCAGGCCTAATTTTGCAAATCTGACATATGTCACTTCATGTGGTAATAACTTTGGAACGCTTTTACTTATCCAAGCCATTCTGAGATTTTCTCGTGACACATTGTACTTCATGTTAATGGTAAATTTGAGTCAATATGTTTTACCTTTAGTTATAAAAAATCAAAATTTACTGAAAATTTTGAAAAAAAAAATCACAATTTTTTAAATATGAATTTCTCTGCTTTTAAGTTGCATAGGGATATCTAATAAAATTGTTACTAATGAACATTCACCATATGTCCACTTTATGTTGGCATAATTTTGGAAATGTAATTTTATTTTTTTAGGACGTTAGAAGGCTTCAAATTTTAGATGTAATTTTTAAGATTTTCATGAAAATTTCCAATAGTTAATTTTAAAGGACCTTTGCAGTTCTAAAGTGACTTTGAGGGGCTTAAATAATAGAAACCTCCCATAAATGAACATATTTTAGAAACTACAGCCCCCAATGTAATCCAAACTGATTTTACAAAGTTAACCCTTTAGATTTCCCACAAGAATTAAAACAGAAGCAAGGTGAAATTTAAAATATATATATTTTTTCGCAGATTTTCAATTTTTAATTCATTTTTCCCATAAGATAGCAAGGGTATACAGCAAATCAAACCTGAATATTTATTTTTCTGATTCTGAAGTTTGCAAAAACACCCCATATGTGGTTGTAAACTGTTCTGTGACCGGCAGTAATGAGAGTGAGATAGTACAAGCATTTGTGATGGCTTAGGTTAAAGCTCCATGTTCTTGGCTGTCAGGAGGCAGCTGAGTCATGGAGCTTCTATGTACAGGTGCTCCACACAGGGGGCAAAGCTGAAGGACGTTTATAGTCAATGGGCAGACTTGAAGTGGTTAAAGCTTGGGAAATCTTTTGGTATCCAAATCCGTCTTTAAACTTCTCCACAACAGTATCACGGACCTGCCTTGTGTGTTCCTTGGTCTTCACGATGCTCTCTGTGCTTTAAACAGAACCCTGAGACTATCACAGAGCAGGTGCATTTATACGGAGACTTGATTACACACAGGTGGATTCTATTTATCTTCATCAGTCTTTTAGGACATTGGATCATTCAGAGATCCTCAATGAACTTCTGGAGTAAGTTTTCTGAACTGAAAGTAAATGGGCCGAATAATTTTGCACACCCAACTTTTCAGTTTTATTATTACAAAAAAAGTTTAAATGATCCAATAAATTGCTGCAGTCAATTTCATAGGAAATATTATTTTGCGGGACAATCATCTTTTGTCATTTTTGCTTTTTCATTTAAAAAATGTAATATATCATGCATTAATGAAAAGATATGACTTTATTCACTCTTCTTAATGCGAGATTTTACATCACTTTGTGTGGCACCATAAAAGCCTGCACATGTATTTGCTGTTTTAGTGAGGCCACAGAGTACTCGTAGCTTTTTATGTTTTCAATGAAAATATTAGGAGTGGATATGTTCTGACAACTCCAATAAAAATATATAAAAAGGTATGTTTTGATGAATTTCCAGAGACTGACCCCTCCATGAAGTCCAAATGAATATACATTTTTTCAGTCATAACAGTTTTTTCTTCTCTTCTGTATTTTGTCCACTGCTGTACAATTTTTACATGTTACAGTCATTTACTTACTTTACAGATGTAGCTGAAACCCATCCAAGATAAAGGGAGAGGCTACTCTCAGCCCACATGCTGAATTAGTGTATTTCCCTAGTGCTGAAGAAAAATTTCAATGTGTCAACATTCTTTTTTATTGAACTTTAGGGACTGTTACATGCTGCTCAAGTAGAAACGCCCAATAAGTATCATTCTTAAGTGACGGCAGAGACATATTTTATGGAGTGAAATATGTGTGCATTGATGCATTTTTATGAATATTTTTTTTCTAGAGGATTATATTAAAATCCTCATATGTCCATGGTCAAAAACTATGAAATATACAATAAATAAGATTCACTTTCTTGGTAGGTTATCATGTATCTCTTTATATGAAGTTGATGATCCCATTTAATATCTTCCAGTGAATGAATAATTGTAACCATAAAATATTTTACCTGTAATGCATGTTCTCTTAGTAGGTATGCCCTAATTTTTAAAGAGGTTGTGTCATCTCAAGCATTGATAGCATATTGCTAGAAAATGCCACCAATGTCTGATAGTTGAGGTTCTCTCCTCTAGGACTTGACCTTGTCTCTATAACGGAACATGCAAAATGAAGGAACCGAGGAACATGCATGTGCAGTCACCTTCCATTCATTTTTATGGGAGCGCCAAAAATAGCGATGTGCTCGGCTATTTTTTGAAGTCTCATTGATATGAATGGGAAGCACACAGCACAAGCATGACCACCACTCCATTCATTTTATGGGACTGCCGGTGATAGCTGAGGAAAAGGATTGAGCTGCATATGCTGGGGAAAGAAGGATTCGGCTACTGGATTTCAACATGCCCAATCTTTTTGTTCATAGATGAGACAAACTGTAGCCAGAGGTGTTTGACAGTCAGTTACTTGCCTTGAAATTTTTGTTGTCAGCTGGTAATCTACAAGGCCTTACAACACTATGCTAGTCAGAGACTTCTGCCTAGTAGGGAGCCTGGTGATGCCACTGGCTCGAGTGGGCTGTCTATAGCTCTACCCTAGGCTGTTTTAGAGGCATGTACCTTCCTCTAAAACCACCCAAAACAGTGCTATAGACCGCCTACTTGATCCGGTGACATGGGCTCCCTGGTAGGTGGAAGTCTCCACCTAGCATAGTGTTGTAAATTCTGGTACGTCACCGGCTTTCTTGGAAAAAAAAAAAAAACTTTAGTTATATTTACTAGATTTCTGAATACAGCTTTATTGAGCCATAGGAATGTTCTGATAACTATATTTTGATGTCAGAAATTAATTTTCCCCCATTATAAAAGATTTAGCAATTACTACACTGTGGTTATTATCCTAATCTGGATAAACACAGTAGGACTGTAAATCGGACTTGATGAATTTGGAATCTTTTTTACATCCTATGTTACATTATTTTTTTAGAAACAATTTGTATTCTATGTGTGTTTTTCCCTTTGGTTAATAACACTTCTATGTGTTACACCTGGGAATATAACCTAATTTTGAAGTTCATAGTTTCTGACAGTGCGAATATATCACCTAATGAAGATGTGAGTGACATGACATCTCAGTGGAATGTTTAATAAAATTTTAGCTCATTTTGGAAAAGCATACCATGCAGTTTTTTTCCCACCAGATGGGTTAACTGATGTCAACGAGGAAGTCAATTTGGTAGCACCGTAAAGACATATGTTCAATTATCTATAGGCTGACATTTGGAGGATATGTATTAGCCCTACAATTTGCTCTTTTTAGTACATTATTAAAATATAAATGCAGGTGCACATTTTATAGCATTGGGCAATATAACTTTAAAGGGCATGGTACTAACGATTTTGTATGATTTATTTCTTCCATCAAGTGTTGTATTCCATATCTCTACTTTTGAGTGTACCAAAACATTCAGATGACTTTTCAGAATAAGCTGCCTTGTGTGTATCCATGAGTGATAGCACTATATCTAATCATTATATTTGACTTTAGAATCCGTTTGAAACAGCATATATGGCATTATAGAGAAGTAGTGAGAGGTATAGATATGAATAAAGCAGTAAGGCTGAGATAGAAAACGTACTATTCGCTGTTGAATCATTCTTGTGCTGTATAGTCTAGTGCTGTACTTTCTGCCATCTCCTCTTTCCTCCTCTCTACATAGATTTCTATGGGGTGATACATTCAATTCTTCTGTGAGCAGACAGCACATCTTGATCTCATAAAACATATTTCTCATAAGTTTCACAGACAAAGTTCGCAAAAAGTGAGGGAAGAGGACAAACTCAGTTGATAACTCAAGAACAAAGCTTTTTTCTGATAATGTAATACAAAGTTTCTATTATTCATCTGTATTGTTGACTTGGGAAGGTAGTCTGAAAGTACAGTAACCATTTAAGCATTTTTTAAATCTTTATTCATTATTTGACACACGCTTATTGTTTAACCGATTCATTGTGTTATCAAATGTGATTAGTGCTTAGGCATGTAATTTCAGCTGCTGGCACTATTTACCTTTTTAAAAGTTTGTATATCTATTCGATATACACTGTCTCTTGTTACTTGGTAAAGTGGACTCATAACTAGGGATGAGCAAATCGACTTAGGGTGTACATTCGAAGTCCATTCGCTAAAAACTTCCATGTAATACTGTACGGAGTCCCTGCTCCATACCTTATTAGAACGTATTGGCTCTGATGAGCCGAAGTTATTACTTTGTGAAGTCGCGCAAAACTTTGTGTAATAACTTCGGGAATTAATTATTACTGTAAAAAACCTTGGTACTGAACTCGGATTCGGTTCCGCTAGGATGCATTTCATACACAGATTACTGGTTAATTTGCAGGACTGAGTATCTCAACAGTCAAGTTGTGTGAAGAGAACCCAAGCAGTTGCTCAAACAGAACAACTCCATTCAGAAAACCTTTTTTACTGTATTTTAACATTTATCTGTTCTCAAGGAATACAGTACATGGCAAATATAAAATCTGTGTCAGGATCTAGCCACGTTTCTGTGCATAGGAGGGTTGCCATCTTGACCAGCCAAGATCCGGCTGATCAACCTGTCAGTAAGTCTGAATGCTAGGCCAATCAGATCCCTGACTCGGTGTCTAATCTCGGAGTTTGGTGGGGGATATAAGTCTGGCACTCTCTGCTTGTTATTGCCTGTGATTTTGTTCCTGGCTCCTATTAATTTTGTTTGTTCAGGACAATGCTGCATTTCTGTTGGACCTTCCTGTGTTTTGACCTTGGGTTGTTTATGGATTAACCTTTTGTCTACTCTATTACATTTTTAGTGTTTATCCTAGCTTTGACTCCTTAACTTGTTCCTTGATTAACTTCTTGTCTGCTGTTTTAAAGGGGTTGGCCACCCTAAGTCTCAAAAATCCAAAGTGCCCCAGACAATAACCAACACTATGAAGTATTTCTATCAGGTGACATGTACTGGCTGTATGTCATTTATCTAACCTGTTCACCATGACACACTTCCCTGGAGGAGCTCCCTCAGACAGGCTGTGTGGGCGGAGCAGCTGCAATGTGAAAGTGAAAATCCCAGCATGCATCACAGCAAGCATCGTTAGAGGAGAGGTCACATGACACTCCCGGACAACTGTGATACCATAGTAACAACAGCACCTCAGGTGTCATTTCATCAGTGCTTTAGGCCTCATGCACATGACTATAGCCTGTCTGTGCCGGTATTGTGGTCTGCGAACAGCAGGTCCGCAATATACAGGCACCAGCCGTGTGCGCACCGTATCATGGATGCAGACCCATTCACTTGAATGGGTGATACGGAAGATACGGTGCAGTGCGGAATGGAAGCACAGATCGGAAGCCCACGGAAGCTCTATGGAGTGCTTCCATGGGGTTTCTGTCCATGCTTCCGCTCCGCAAAAAAGTAGTGCAATGCCAGATAAAATAAATAAACCACTTACCTCTCCTGCTCCCGGACGCCGCCACTCCTCACCGCCCGGGCTCTATCTTTATCCTTCCTCCGGCTGTGCTGTGAACTGGCGCGTACTGCGTGAGGTCACAGAGCGCCCTCACGCTGTGGGCAGCCACTGCACAGCTGACAGCCGAGGACCAGGAAGCGGTACAGAGCCTTCACCACTTCCTGGTCCTCCGGTACTAATAAGCGCTTCCATAATTGAAGCGCTCATTAGTATTCAGCCCATAAGACGCAAGGACATTTTCCCCCACTTTTGGGGGAAAAAATGCATCTTATGGGGCCAAAAATACGCACATATACATACATATAGATTGATATATATATATATATTATACACACAAATATACATATACAGGTCTGTGTGTGTATATATATATATATATATATATATATATATATACACACATATATATATATACACATATATATATATACACACACACACACATATACAGTATATATATATATATACATAGTATATATATACACACACACCACAGCTCCATATAACTATATAAAAAAATGTACTAGGTTGGTGGCAAGGGCCGTGGCCTAATGGAGAAAGGGCGTGGCTTAGTCAGTCCATGGCATGATGGTAGTGCAGGGGGGTGAATGATGGACTGAGTAGCCACCCCAGTACAGGGGCTCTGAAGGCTTTTATTACAACCAGCTTCTCACAGGAATCAGCTGTTTGTGGAGACAGAACAAGCAGCTGACTCCTGTCAGAGTTGGAGCAGAGAGCAGCTACTGACAGGAGCAGACTGCACATGCCCTGCATTTACAGAGTATTAGGCAGCTCCACTGCTGGCATGGACAAGCTTGCTCTCAAGCTCCTCCATGTCTCGTGCAGCTATGGACGAACTGGGCTGCAAGGTAGAGCAGGGTTTAGGGGGCATGGCTTAAAATTGCAAGCGAAGCAGGCAGAGGTGCTTAATGAAGTATATTAGGAACTTCATTTTTTCCCTGCCTGCCACACAGTAGTAGAAAGTACTTAGAGAGTGGCCAACCCCTTTAACTTCTGTTGGCACACCTAGCTCAGACGCTGGCTTGTTTTTCTCTCATGCTACATCTTAGTATCAGATAGTTCTGTTATCTCTAAGCTTACGCCTGTTTTCTGCTGCCTTACTGGGCATATATAACCTGGGTTCCTAGTAGCCAAGTCAAACTGGCCCCACAACAGGCTCTGATGAGCATCTAGATGTAGCCTTATATCTACTAAACAGAATGATGAAGAAAGATAGGCAGCAAATTTAGAGTTTGCTGACAGTGGTCCCGGACTGTGACCCTGTACTCTTTCTGACCTCTGTTTCATTACAATCTGCTTATTTTTAATATGTTCAGCAATTATCAATCTAAGCTAGAAGTACCCTGATAAATGTGTAAATACTAATGTGTATCATAAATAGCAGAAGATTATAATTTTCACAATGTAATACATTTCTGTTTCAATGCCAAATAGCATAATGTAATTAGACATTAAAGGGAATCTGTCACCTCCATATGACCTCATAAAACCTTACATAGTCCTATAGCACACCTATTCATAAAGGTAATGGTACCTGTGTCTTTTTCTTCACACGCCTGTGCACTGCCTCGCCTGGGCATGCGCACTGAGGATGTGGGCATGGCATCGCTTTACCTACTGCACATGCAGTAAGCGCAAGCGCTGGATCTTGGCCGGACCGAAGGAGGATGCAAGGAAAGACGAGGGCGGGAATAAGCAGAGGCTGGGGTGGGAATACCATGAAAAAAGTCAGAGCAGCTTGGGCTCTAACGCAGTGAACTCTGCCCCTGGGCACTTGCAAGTGCTCATTAGCATATGAATTAAACCTTGTTTTTACAGCTTCTGCAAGTGTGAAGAAAAAGACACAGGTACCATTACATTCATGAATAGGTGTGCTGTAGGACTATGTAAGCGCTTTATAGGGTCATATCGGTCTAAAACACCCTCCAAGCTAGAGTAAGCGGTGTATAGTGTAAGTGACATCGAGTCCGGTTATGTAATTTTTATCTTAATACTCACTTGCATTCTGACTCTGTGCTCTGACAAACCTGCAGTAAAATGCACTCAGTGGACTCCAGTGCTCACTCACATAATGGAGAGGACTCAAAGAAGAGTCCTCTCAATGTATTTTACAGCTGGTTTGTGGGAGCACAGCTTCAGAATGGAAGTGAGTATGATGATAAAACTTACATATTCACCACTTACTCTATACATCTCTTACTCTAGTTCAGGGGGTGTTTAGGAGCTGACAGGTTCCCTTTAATGAAAATGTATATAGTATGGTGTAGAACTTGCATTAGCAATATTCCCATTCTAGACATAACACAGGACTGCTTGTAGTACATCATAAAGTATAATTTTATTACAAACATATTTTAAGATTTTGAACATACTTACAAAGTTAATAAGGCTGAAAAATATTTCAGTTCATGTAGTTTAGCCAATTATCATGCAGAATTTATCCAAATGACGAATCAAAGATAGATTGAAGCTGGCCATACACATTCAAATGGCCAAATGATTTGTTCGGATGATATCTTTCCTTATTCTCTCTGTACTTTTCCATATGTATATACGTTTGGTTTGGCTGTGTGTATGTGTTGTCAATAGGAAGAGAGGAGAGAGCTTCTGGCAGACACTTCTGCGATGGCCATCCTAATCATAACGCACTTGAAGATGGTTAACAAGTGTTGTTTAAGCTAATCCCTTTATTCTTTTTATAGGCCCTGCACCTAAACTGTACTTCTTGAATACCTGAATGACCAGTCATGCTATGCTCCTTTCCCTTTACCCATGGGCAATATAAGACAGCATGGACTTTTCTACTCCACCAGCACAAAAAACGTTAGCAAACCAGAAAGATGGGGAGATTAGCCACAGGCCATGCCAGGTGAAGAGTCACCAATCTTAACATTCTAGATTAGGTATTCTCCTCTATTTGTACCACTATACCACACATTGTATCACACTGTGTTTAATATTTTCATGGTTCTTTATTATTTTCACTAAATAGCAATAGTAATAAAATGTCAATATATTTTCAAGCTATTCTTTTAAATATTTTTTTTCTATTTCAGTTTTATTTTTTACAGTGTGAAGATATATTTTTCTAGATAGTAGAATGTTTGATTGATTTATGTGGATACAGGTTTTTTGTCATTAGATTTTTAAAAAATATGACATAGATGCTTTTTTTTATTTTAAAAATAAAATGTTCACATTAATCCTTTAACACATTCTCGATGCTGGCTTGTGCCATAGTGAATTCTTTAAAATGAAGCAAAGCAACTGTTGAACACATCATGCTGACTGCCAGCTGAGGTTTAGCTGTCTTCCACATTACACTTCAGAGGCAAAATGTTCAATATAAAGGGCTTAACGTCAGCGACCTGTTCTTACAGTTTCCTACATATCAGTCATACTTTCGTTCACAATTTTAAAATCATGTTATTGAGTTATACAGAAGATTTACGGTTTTTGAATTTCTTCTGGCCAAAGTCTTGAAAATATGAAATTTTTTTGTCAATGGAAGCTGTGAAACGTCTGTGTACCCGGCTTATAAGTATGAACTACATGCGTGACCTGATTATATATTAACAGGTTGTGTTGGATTATACTGGTTTGTTTTTCTTCCATGAATATGGCAGTAGTGCTCTGAATTTCTGTTTCAGATTTGCAGTTTGCACTGCTGGGGGTCTGCACACAGATTAGACTCCATTCATTTGGGCTAAACCATGTTTAGTAAATACCCTGTGCACACAAAATGAATCAAGAAATAAGATGTATGAACAGCCATGTGGATTTCCATTGAAAATAATAGGGCACAGATTCTACATGGATTTAATGGCAATCTTGGAATAGAGTATGCACTAAAATCTGTGTAAATGTGCTGCATGAACAAAACATGTAGAAGACTACTATGCAGTTATTTTATAGTTGGTTTCACATGGATCATTTTTTGTAAAAATGGCACTGCCACTCTAGCCAGCTGTGCTAAAAGGCCAAGAGATGTGAGCATGTGTAGTAGGGATGAGTGAATTGAGTTATCGAAATTTCAACCGAATTTTCTCCTGTTTCATGGTAAGGAATCAATTTTCCCTGAAATCACGTGACAAAAACGCGAAGAAGATGCCACAGCTATCCTGATTGAAGATCTCGAGTGGTATCTTGCTCATGGTGATGTATGACGCACCACATAGGCCAGCGTGATGATGTCATCACGCACCATGCAAAATTTCACATTTCAATCAAGATGACCATGGCAGCGTCTTGGCATTCAAATGGATAAGGTGAGTATTTTTTAAACTAATTTACCCCTAAAAGCCTTAATTTTAAACCTCAGATGTCGTGATCAGCGATGAAAGCAGCATCTGAGAGGTTCAATGACGGGGACGGCGCAATCGCTGTCCCCTCATTGTGCCCGCTACTTACAAAAAAATGCGACTTGTGACGAACTAATTTGTCACAAAACAAGTTTCTTGGTGAAATTTGGCGATGTAGCCAAATAAAATTTTTGTAAACTTTGCCCAACACTAATGTACACCATCAAAGCCTGCTACAGCGGCCGCTCATATTTTTCAACTTGTTTCTTCCACTTGATGTGGAGTCTGCGCATTGGAAAACAGGATGGGAGTATGCATAAACAATGCAGAGGCACTGCTTACAGGGGCACCAGCAAGGAACAAGAAAATGATAAGATAAAGTATATGGAAGGATGTTAGTGAGGACAACTTTAAGAAGTTGTCTTACTTCAGCAAATGGTACTTATCATGTAGACAAAGTTAATACATTACAGTTACTAATGTATTGTGATTGTCCATATTGCCTCCTTTGATTCATTTTTCAATCACATTATACACTGCTCATTTCTATGGTTACGACCACCCTACAATCCAGCAGTGGTAGCCGTGCTTGCACACTATATGAAAAATCACCTGCCTTATTATAACTCCACAATTACTGTACAGGTAGCTGCACAAACAGAAATGGTTTTCACCCAATATCAATAAAATATCAATACATTTTCAAGGTATTCCTATACCTTAGCTGCACAAAGACAATGGGAGAAATGTATCATTCACGACCTTTAAACCAGTTTCCTGGTCTCAAAAAGTCACACATTTTGTGCAAGCACAAAATGTTGTCATGTTTGGGTTTTTATATTGCTTACAGCCCTTTTTTTAAAAAGTGGTGGGGCTTAGCGGGAGAAGTCATGACCTCACAGATTTGCTATAACTTACAGCTTAAACTGGTGTAAATTATTTATTTTACTCATATAGCACTGCCATATTCTGCAGCACTTTACCCAGCTGTCCCCAGTGGGGCTCACAATCTAAGTTTCTTACAATCTAAGAAACTAGATGACCCGAAGGAGAACATACAAACTGCAAGCCACCAGTGCTAACCACTGAGCCACCGTGCTGCCCACCTATTATTATAGCACACATCTATGGCATATATATATATATATATATATATATATCCAAATCTACTTACAGACGACGCCCCAAACTTCTAAAGAGGCTACCTGTGCAGCTTATAGATTCAGTGCATTTTATTCCAGCAATTTTCTATTAAGAATTGCACATGAAACCCCAATCTTAATAAATTGCCCCTAATGGCTTGGACCCATAATCGTGTCAATAATTGACAATATTATAGCAAGCTCCTGATAACTCAAAGGTGTGACAGCAATGAAATGTGTTGGGCTATTATAGGAACAGTATTCTCATTTATCCTAGGTTACTTGTACTTCTCACTAATAGAAATAAATAGATTTAATAGTTGATATACAATTAGACAAAGGTGTCTGCCCCACATTTATCATTCTGCAGGTGCTGCATGGTGGCTGTTGTGCTGTGGTGCTGTCCCTGTTGGTCTGTGGAGCCAGTGCCAAGGGGTTGAGCCTAACAGAAGAGGTGTTGAGCTGCCGGGTCTCACTGCCTGCTGAAGCAGTGTTGAAGCAGTGGTGGTTGAAATGAGGCACTGCGCCAAATTAGAGTTGGAACCCACTTGAAAGAGGCCACTTTGACATGGTGAGTGAGCCTATGCAATTTGCTAAAAATGTATAGTAAGTGCCTCATGGACACGTTTATAAATTATCCTGAGAAGCACTAGATCAGGGATCAGCGATCTTCGTCACTCCAGCTGCTATGAAACTACAACTCCCAGCAGGCACACTTAGATTCTTGTAACTTCCATAGATGTAAAAGAAGAATTCTGGGAGTCGTAGTTTCAGAACAGCTGGCGTGCCGGTGGTTGCTGATCCCCGCACTAGATCAGTGCCCAGCATATGGCTGTGCAAGTATTTTTTCTACAGATTGATATCATCCAGCACAAGACACTGCAATAAATTTGGTGCAGAGTTAGACAATTTAGACAAAGTTTACAACATCTACAGCGTGAATAAATCTGCCCCAATGTTTTTTCCAGGCATTTGATCAGACATGGAATGCAAGTAGTAATGCAGAAAACAACTTTTCTAAGGCTCTGTTCACACATACATCAAATTTCAATTTTTCTCTTCCATCATAGGAGCAGAGAAATGAAAATAACAGAGTGTTAGACCCCCCTTCACTGTCATACTTTTACTTCCCAAATGTTTTAACAGTTTGTTCACAGTCATGTTGCTGGATTAGAGATGGTATGTAATTGTTTTTGGAATAAAGGTGTAATATTTGTACTTGCATTGGCTCAGAGTGCTCACCATACAATATTAACACCCACTTGCTTTTTTTGTACATGTGTTGTCTTTTTGAGTTGTGTGGGTTAGGGCAACCCCATTGCTGTGCCTGCATTTTGACAAGAAGAATAACATTACATTCTGTGCTATTCTTCCCATCAAATATGACATTATACCAAAATGGAGGCTTAGACAGAGCCTAAGACAAAAGCAAATATGGAAGCATAGTTCAGATAGCTGGTTTTGTTTACAAAGCTACGCTGAAGCATAGGTATAGGCACAAGACTTCAAGGCCAAGTGTGATTGTGTAAGCCGTGTACCAGGATACAGCAAGTCACGTGGAAAGCAACTCCAACACCAGTTTTTGCCAAAACAGTATTTTACTTAAACGTGGTAATAAGCGCAACCACAAATGCTGGTAACATACAATTAAATGCACATACACACAGCCAAAAGGCTGAGGCCCTTGTGTTACACAGTGCGGCACCCTCCAGTGGATGCTGGAGGTAAAAGCAGTCATTTACCTACTAGCGGGCTCAAATAAAATAGCCACGCCTTGAGTGCGTGGTGTAGACTAGTCTGCGGTACAGCACAACAGCTTGCGATCTTATTATACTCTATAGTATTCCTCCTCCAATAACTGGTCATGTAGCACATGCCTTAGTGTTTTCTTAGCGTAAATGCCAGCCTAGCTTGAGTTTGTGGTGAAGCTCTCTGGTGTGAACTGTAACTTTAAATTGTGGAGTCCTTGTAATGAACAGTTAACAATCCTTGTGACCTGACACAAACAGAAACCCTAACTACAGGCCTGGTCTTAGTCTCTAGGATCCTAGGTGCCAACACTGTAATGAGGTGCATGCATGATCATTCTTACCGACCCGGGTCTGCTCTGCATCAGCTGGTGACTGTGAACTGAACAAAGGCTTCTCCAACAAATGTGCAGTACTTCAGTGTATGTTTCTTTGCTCCTCAGCTCTTATCAGTGTTCCTGGCAGCAATCCTCCTTCCTCTGAACAGGATCAGGGTCATGAACACAATCAGCTTCACTTGGCTGCAGCTCTGGAAACTGAAGGGTGCTCCCACACCTGGATGTCAATGGATCCTCTCGTCACAAAGGTCCTCAGTGTCTTTCTCAGCCTCACTCTAAAATAAAATGGCTGCTGAATTACTTTCTCCTCCAGGTTTTTGTTTAACTCCAACCCTGGGAGTTTCCAACATCAAATGAAATGCAGTCTGTTGCTGTGCTTAGGAAACAGCAGTATCTTGTGGCTAAACAGCAGAATGTCATTCCAGATCATTTAAATTCATTTACAAAAACACAGTGTTCACACAATAAGAGCTGTTGCCCCATCTCACAATTATGTCTTCACTACTGGTCCCTGTCAGTCTAAGTGGTGGGGGCATGGCCTATAGCAGAGTGAGCCTCTGGGTGCAAAAAGGTGCCGCGGCAATGCCTTCTTCGAACCAAGGGACTAATGTGCTTTTTTTTTTTTAAATGCTGTTTTCTCTGTAATGTGGCCAAGGAATGAGATGGGACCAGCACCATTAGACATCTCTAATGTCAGCTGGTTTTATTGAGAGGTATTTAGTGAATGATTCCCTTTAAACATAAAGGGAATGTTCTATCTGTACCTATCTGTGTGAATGCTTACAAGATGATGCCACCATGTAACGTAGCTTCCAGCATTTCTGAGACATCTGACAGTGCTTGGACACTATGGGAAAAGGTGCATGTCTCTCTGGAGGCTTTTTCCTATAGTTTGCAATCTTGACCACCACTGATGAATTGCAGGGTGGGCGTAACCCTTGGATACGAGCAGTGTTTAATGTGATAGGAAAATGATTCAAGCCAGCAAAGGAAGCAATATGGAGAATCACAATACATTAGTAAGTGACTTGTAGTAACTTTTTCTATATGATAACTGCCATTTGCTTAAAGAGGACCTTTCATGGGTTTACATTATAGTAGGTAAATACCTTTACTTGCAGGGCACCCCGCTGATGCTGCCACCCACCCAGGTTTTTCAAAATAGCGCTCCTGCGCCCTGCTCTGCCCCCCTGTATTTTTCGCGCTCAGTATGCTAATACTGAGCATCGGTACAGGGAGGAGGAGATGCCCCGGTTTCTCCCTGGCTGTGCCGCGATCCAATCACATCGGAGAACGTCACAGCCAAGGAGTTTTTTTCTCCCTGGCTGTGACGGTCTCCGATGTGATTGGATTGCGGCACAGCCAGGGAGAAGGAGACGTCTCCTCCTCCCTGTACCGATGCTCAGTATTAGCATACTGAGCGCAAAAAATACAGGGGGCAGAGCGGGGCGCAGGAGCGCTATTTTGAAAAGCCTGGGCGGGTGGCAGCATCAGCGGGGGGTGCCCTGCAAGTAAAGGTATTTACCTACTATAATGTAAACCCATGAAAGGTCCTCTTTAAGTAAGACAGCCTCTTTAATATATTTGGCAAAAACATTTAATGATAGGGGGTCAGTGGAAGAAATACCTGGGTGCTACCTGGGTGCCAGTGGAGCATATAACAGACATAACTATAATCTACAACATAATGTTATTTAAAAATGTATAACTCTTTTATTTCTATATTGTTTAACTTTTATGAATATGTTAAATAGTATTAAGGTTGTAGTCTCAAATGGACTGTGGTGCCTAAGATAACCTAAAGGCCTCTCTGCCACATGGCCTATGGCTTATACTATATTATCAGCTTTCTATGCTGCAAAGTAAGAATGCTTTAAAAAATAGAAGTGTTAATAGTTTATTTTTATCAATTAAACACATCCCAAAATCCCCAAGAGACTCCTCAGAAGGCCCAGGCTGAAGGTTTTACGAAGGCCCTCACAGTCCCTTGATCTGAACGTCATTGAAAATCTATGGATATACGTCAAAAGAACAGTGCATGCACGACAGCCCAGGAATGTCACAGAACTAGAACACTTTTGCAAGGAAGAATGGATGAAAATCCCTCAAACATGTAGTGAAAGATTCTTGGCTGGCTACAAAAGGCCTTTACAAGCTGTGATACTTGCCAAAGGGGGTGCTACTAGGTACTAACCATGCAGGGTGCTCAAAGTTTTACTTCGGGACCTTTTCCTTTTTTCTTATTTTAAAAATCTAAAAGATGAAAATAAAAAGAAAAAAAGGTCTTTGATTCAATTACAAAGGGAATGTGTCATGGGTTGTCATCTTTGTACATAAGCTGCCACTAGTTTGTCATGGAAATCACACTGAGTGTAGCTCCTCCTTAAGTGATAAAATGCTTACGTACTACAATTTGGCACAGACACATCCTCATGACTATTCCGCAGCAGCATGGATAGTTCACTGGACTGACCCTTTGTACGTGTGCCCTTATGTGTTTCTTTCCTGTCCCATCTGTTACTCATTATAAAATGGGATGTTATGAAGGAGTTTCCTGCCATCAAACACTCCAGCTTTGTATTTGTGTTTCACAGCGGAATTGTTCTCATTAAAAGCTGAAAAGTTCAGTACTTAGAAGACCACACAGACATTATATTGTAAGTAATTTAACAACACAAATAAATCAACAATGGGTGTGAACTATACAAAGAAAGTTTTGCAACTGGACTGTAATACTTAAGCAAACAGGCAATGCAAAACAGCTAGGAAGAAGAGATGAGCAAATCAGTTATAAAAGAATCAAATTTGTTGCAGACAAAAAAAAAGGAAAATATTAAATTCTATCAAATTTGAAACTTTTGCTAGTCATCTTGGGCAAATTGCTCAAGATGGTGGTCAGTATTTTTAGAAATGAGAAGGCATTTTCCACCAAAAATTGGTAATTAAAAATAATCTGACAATTGCAGTGTGTTTTTAAACAGACTGTTACCAGCAGCTACCATGCCTTTACCCATAGCCATATATGTCTCTGATGATGATCTACCTTGGTGTTTAAAGGGAACCTGTCATCTCCGAAACACCCCCTGAACTAGAGTAAGCAGTGTATAGTGTAATTGATGCTGAATCTGAATATGTAAGTTTTATCTTCATACTCACTTCCATTCCAACACTGTGCTCCCACAAACCAGCAGTTTATCTCTATCTTCCTATCTATCTATCTATCTATCTATCTATCTATCTATCTATCTAGCCATCCATCCATCATTCTGTCCATCTACAGATGGAGGAGTTTCAAATTTGACTGTGAAATCATGTCAGAAAAAAACACAAAAAAAATATTGAAAAAGTCAAGAAAAAATTGATTGCAACTGTTAATAAAACTCGCTGTCAAGGCAGCACTTGCTACAGTGTTGTCTATATTTCTACCAATCACTTGTACGAGGAATTACAAGAAGTACCTTGAAGGGATAAATGCTCTATAATAAAATACATGACCTACAAATGAATGTTAAAAGTATACATAAAGTATACAATAGTCGTCCTTTCTGTCAGTCTCCTACCGATCTGCTCCACTCTTATATGGAGACCGATTTAGAGGCATGGCTTAGCCAAGGTGCGAGACTAAAAGGGGTTCTGCAGTTCTGTAAAACTGATGTTCTATCTCCTGGATAGATTATCATCATCTGATCGGCGGCAGTCCGACACCCGGGACCCCCGCCGATCAGCTGTTTGAGAAGGCAGCGGCACTGCAGGAGCGCCACAGCCTTCTCTGTGTTTTCCTCAGGCCCAGTGACGTCACGACTAGTTTCACTGGCCTGGGCGGGGCTAAGCTCTGTTCACTTGAATGGAGCTTAGCCCCGCCCAGGCCAGTGATACTAGTTGTGACGTCATTGGGCCTGCGGTAAACATAGAGAAGGCCGCGGCGCTCCTGCAGCGCCACTGCCTTCAAAAGCAGCTGATCGGCGGGGGTCCCGGATGTTGGACCGCTGCCGATCAGATGCTAATGATCTATCCAGAGGATAGATGATCAGTTTTAAAGAAATACAGAACCCCTTTAACAATCATTTTGACCTACTTCAGATAGGACACAGCAGAAAGGTTCCTGCTCCAACCACTTGTCTTACAGCTTGGAGGGGATGAGCATGGATGACCACCTGGTGCAAACAAAGAATATTTCTTTATATATTTCTCATTTTTAACTGTAATATAAGACAAATTAGAACCAAGTGAAAGTGAAAGAGTATGGGAGGAAGCTCTAGGATATATTCTTTTTGTTTGCATTTTTTGTATCAAGCCTACTGAAACAATGAGAATTTGCATATATTTACTAGTAGAGGCTTGAAGGGGCATAATATATGCAAAATGGTGGTAATTAAAGGGAATGTATCATCAGAAAATGACCTAAATCATGTTTTTTTTGTTAAACATATTTTTAAATAATTTTTGGTGATGTTATTTTTATCTATATGAAAACATAATCCTGCAATTTTTGTGCTGGCCACTAAGACTAACATGATCTACCATTCACAATAGGTGATATTACAGCTTAGGCTAGTTGCACTATAGAGGCGGTGATCCAGCAGGCTGTTCCACCAGGGGACAGCCTGTCAGATTGCTCTAAATTCCGGCATTGCCAGAGGTTTGCAAAGCTCCATCTGGCTATATTCACTATAACGGGGACATGGCGGAGATCTGGGTGTATTACGGAAAATATGCTCAGGATTGGCCATAAGAAAACTGTTGCCGGAATGCGGCCCAATCTCTG
The DNA here is from genome assembly GCA_900303285.1 of Rhinella marina. NCBI lineage: Eukaryota > Metazoa > Chordata > Amphibia > Anura > Bufonidae > Rhinella > Rhinella marina. Next base: position 28,451 of record ONZH01031238.1, read on the forward strand.
CTGGTCCCATTATAGTGAATGGGGCCAGAGGGAGCTTTACAAGCCTCCGACAATGCCGGAGTGAGCAGAGATCTGGCAGGCTCTTCCCTGGTGGAACAGCCTGTCAGTTCATCGCTGCTATAATGCAACTAGCCTTATCTACTCCTTCGTGATCTCTTCACAAGTCATGTTTTGAAAAAGAATGAGGTCCCCTCATGTCTATTGTGTCTATAACCCATGGTGGCTACTGTAAAACATATCTCTAAATGCTGTTAAGAACAGCTCAGGCAAGATGGCGGACCCCATAATTCTGTTCGGGAAATAGAGTAAAAATAAAAATCTACAATCAGAAAATAAAAACAGATTAGAAAGAAAAGACATGTCACTATCTGGTTTTAACTGTCAAAAAAAAATCTTTTGGATGACACATTCTTCAAATTAAAACAGAGGTCCTGTCAATATGTTTCCATTACAATTAAAGGGGTTTCATAGTTTTATATCAATAGAGTTATATCTTTCAATTATTGTGTATTTCATCTTATCACAGCATTTAAGATCTCTCAATATAAAACTTTTATTTACATAAAACTCTAAAACCCTTTTAGGGCTCGATGTAATTGCCATATGGAAACAGTTTTTCTTTAACTAGCGAAAGTTAGAATTCAGTGGCAACATGCTGGATATTGTCCAGACAGATCATAGAAAGGGATTCCCCTTGATGTTGAATAACCCTTCTCCCTTGCAGAGATAATTTGGTTAGTATGGCAAGACCTCGCCTTTGTGAAGTCACTCTGAAAATTACTTATAATTATATTCTCTAAGAAGTATTTCAAGACCAAGTGCTTTGATCAGGTTTCAAATATTATTCTACACTTATTCTATTCTATATTAAGTGTGTTAGGATTGGAGTGAGGATTACACTTAAAGTGTTAATTCAATGTGGATGTAGAATGTTTATTGCAAGTTCATAAAATTGCATATACAGCAGAATTATTTGCGTCAACTTTTGTATGCTACGTGTACAGATGTCTCCCCTCTTGCCATTTGATAAATTTCATTAAAGGGGTTTTCCAGGCCTCTGGTATTGATGACTAATCCTCAGGATAGGTTATCAATATCTGATCAGTAGGAGCCCAACACCCAGAACCCCCCCATCCCTTCCCCCCAATCAGCTGTTCCTTGCAGTCTCCAGTGCTGGAAGTAACATCTTGAATGGAACAGAAAGCACAGCTCCATATAGAGCGTACTGGCTATGTCAGGTTAGTACAGCTTCACTCCCATTCACTTCAATGATAGCTGAGCTGCAGTAACACAGCATAGCCACTATACTTTGAATGAAGCTGTGGAAGCAGCAAAAAAGCAGCTCATCATTAGGGGTGCAAGCTGTCGGACCTGTTCTGAGGATAGGTCATCAGTATCAGGTGCCTGGAAAAACCCTTTTAAGGACTCCAATTTGATACATTCTTGCACAGACACAAACAGTAGAGCATAAACAATGCCCATCACAGAAACGTAATTTTTTTATTTTCAAAGCTGGTCATCTGGTGTCACTTCGTTCAGGATATGCTGAGCTAATAGAAAAGCTAAGAAAAGACACATCTATGCTGAAGATGCCCAAGTGCATGCATGTTATATCTTAATTAGAGATGAGAGAACATGCTCGTCCGAGCTTGGTGCTCGTTCGAGCATTAGAGTATTCGTACATGCTCAATACTCGGACGAGCATATCGCGATCCTCGAGGAAATGGCATCTTTCTCTTCCTGCATGTTAGGCGCCTTTTCTCAGCCAATCAACATGCAGGAGAGTCTTTGGTACCTCCTAGCATCACGTGGGACCCCTACAAGTCGATAGCAGGGATTGGCCAGCCAGATCAGATGACCTGGGAATATAAGAATCTGGTCCCGCGCTGCTCGCGTCAGATGCCGCCTGCATGAGATTAGGGATAGAGCTGCTGTCTGTCAGGAAGAGTGCTAGGGCCACAATTTAGATTTTTGTTAGGCAGCAATCATCCTCAAAGAACCCAACAGCCCTTCTAAGGGCTACAAGCACCTTTTTTTTTGTCTCCTCCTGGCTGCTGGCTGGGACTTGTAGTGCAGCTACCGCCATCTTGGCTGCACACTGTGCACGGTGACTGGTGGCAGAAGGGACAGCACGTGGTCCACACAGACCCAAAAGAAATTGCCCAAAGTCCTCTCAGTACCCATTTTTGCTGCTGCTGCTGTACCTTGGCTTTCTGGGATCTGTAGTGCAGTCTAGGGAATACATTTTTTCTCTCATTTATATATACTACAGTCCAGTGAACAATTATGTCGTGTGCTGTACAGTAGCGTCAGTCTAGGGAATACGTTTTTTCTCTCAGTTATATATACTACAGTCCAGTGAACAATTGAGTGGTTTGCGGTACAATAGCTGCCGTCTAAAGACTACTTTTTTCTCTCAGTTATATATACTACAGTCCAGTGAAAAATTGATTGTTTTGCGGTACAATAGCCGCAGTCTAAAGACTACGTTTTTTCTCTCAGTTATATATACTACAGTGCAGTGCAAAATTCTGTCGTGTGCTCCACACTAGCCGGAGTATAGAAAATATAAGTTTTTTCTCTCAGTTACAGCCATGGCCAAAAGTTTTGAGAATGATACAAATATTATTTTTTACAAAATCTACTGCTTAAGTTTTTATAATGGCAATTTGCATATACTCCAGAATGTTATAAAGAGTGATCAGCTTAACAGCAATTACTTGCAAAGTCAATATTTGCCTAGAAAATGAACTTTATCCCCCAAAACACATTTCAACATCATTGCAGCCCTGCCTTAAAAGGATCAGCTAACATCGTTTCAGTGATTGCTCCATTAACACAGGTGTGGGTGTTGATGAGGACAGGGCTGGAGATCAATCTGTCATGATTAAGTAAGAATGACACCACTGGACACTTTAAAAGGAGGCTGGTGCTTGGCATCATTGTTTCTCTTCTGTTAACCATGGTTATCTCTAAAGAAACACGTGCAGTCATCATTGCACTGCACAAAAATGGCCTAACAGGGAAGAGTATCGCAGCTAGAAAGATTGCACCTCAGTCAACAATCTATTGCATCATCAAGAACTTCAAGGAGAGAGGTTCCATTGTTGCCTAAAAGGCTCCAGGGCGCCCAAGAAAGACCAGCAAGCGACAGGACCGTCTCTTAAAAGTGTTTCTGCTGCGGGATCGGGCTACCAGCAGTGCAGAGCTTGCTCAGGAATGGCAGCAGGCAGGTGTGAGTGCATCTGCACGCACTGTGAGGCGGAGACTCTTGGAGCAAGGCCTGGTCTCAAGGAGGGCAGCAAAGAAGCCACTTCTCTCCAGAAAAAACATCAGGGACAGACTGATATTCTGCAAAAGGTACAGGGAGTGGACTGCTGAGGACTGGGGTAAAGTCATTTTCTCTGATGAATCCCCTTTTCGATTGTTTGGGACATCTGGAAAACAGCTTATTCAGAGAAGACGAGGTGAGCGCTACCACCAGTCTTGTCTCATGCCAACTGTAAAGCATCCTGAAACCATTCATGTGTGGGGTTGCTTCTCAGCCAAGGGAATCGGCTCTCTCACAGTCTTGCCTAAAAACACAGCCATGAATAAAGAATGGTACCAGAATGTCATCCGAGAGCAACTTCTCCCAACCGTCCAAGAGCAGTTTGGCGATCAACAATGCCTTTTCCAGCATGATGGAGCACCTTGCCATAAAGCAAAGGTGATAACTAAATGGCTCAGGGAACAAAACATAGAGATTTTGGGTCCATGGCCTGGAAACTCCCAAGATCTTAATCCCATTGAGAACTTGTGGTCAATCATCAAGAGACGGGTGGACAAACAAAAACCTACAAATTCTGACAAAATGCAAGCATTGATTGTGCAAGAATGGACTGCTATCAGTCAGGATTTGGTCCAGAAGTTGATTGAGAGCATGCCAGGGAGAATTGCAGAGGTCCTGAAGAAGAAGGGTCAACACTGCAAATATTGACTTGCTGCATTAACTCATTCTAACTGTCAATATAAGCTTTTGTTACTCATAATATGATTGCAATTATATTTCTGTATGTGATAAAAACATCTGACAAACACATAAAAACCAGAGGGCAGCAGATCATGTGAAAATATAATATTTGTGTCATTCTGAAAACTTTTGGCCATGACTGTATATATCCTACAGTGCAGTGAAAAATTCTGTTGTGTGCTGTACACTAGCCGGAGTCTAGAAAATATACGTTTTTTTCTCTCAGTTATATATCCTATGGTGCAGTGAAAAATTGAGTGGTTTGTGGTGCAATAGCCACAGTCTAAAGACTACGTTTTTTCTCTCAGTTATATATACTACAGTGCAGTGAAAAATTCTGTTGTGTGCTGCACACTAGCCGGAGTCTAGAAAATATATGTTTTTTCTCTCAGTTATATATCCTACAGTGCAGGGAAAAATTCTGTCGTGTGCTGCACACTAGCCGGAGTCTAGAAAATATACGTTTTTTCTCTCAGTTATATATCCTACAGTGCACTGAAAAATTCTGTCGTGTACTGCACACTAGCCGGAGTCTAGAAAATACACGTTTTTTTTCTCTCAGTTATATATCCTACAGTGCAGTGAAAAATGGAGTGGTTTGCAGTACAATAGCCGCCGTTTGAAGACTATGTTTTTTCTCTCAGTTATATATACTACAGTGAAGTGCAAAATTCTGTCGTGTACTGCACACTAGCCGGAGTCTAGAAAATATACATTTTTTTCTCTCAGTTATATATCCTACAGTCCAGTGAAAAATTGAGTGGTTTGCGGTACAATAGCCGCAGTCTAAAGACTACGTTTTTTCTCTCAGTTATATATCCTACAGTGCAGTGAAAAATTGAGTGGTTTGCGGTACAATAGCCGCCGTTTGAAGACTACGTTTTTTCTCTCAGTTATATATCCTACAGTGCAGTGAAAAATTCTGTTGTGTGCTGCACATTAGCCGGAGTCTAGAAAATATACGTTTTTTTCTCTCAGTTATATATCCTACAGTGCAGTGAAAAATTGAGTGGTTTGCGGTACAATAGCCGCAGTCTAAAGACTATGTTTTTTCTCTCAGTTATATATCCTACAGTGCAGTGAAAAATTGAGTGGTTTGCGGTACAATAGCCGCCGTTTGAAGACTACGTTTTTTCTCTCAGTTATATATCCTACAGTGCAGTGAAAAATTCTGTTGTGTGCTGCACATTAGCCGGAGTCTAGAAAATATACGTTTTTTTCTCTCAGTTATATATCCTACAGTGCAGTGAAAAATTTAGTGGTTTGCGGTGCAATAGCCGCAGTCTAAAGACTCCGTTTTTTCTCTCAGTTATATATACTACGGTGCAGTGCAAAATTCTGTTGTGTGCTGCACACTAGCCGGAATCTAGAAAATATACGTTTTTTCTCTCAGTTATATATCCTACAGTGCAGTGAAAAATTGAGTGGTTTGTGGTACAATAGCCGCCGTCTAAAGACTACATTTTTTCTCTCAGTTATATATACTACAGTCCAGTGAAAAATTGAGTGGTTTGCGGTACAATAGCTGCAGTCTAAAGACTACGTTTTTTTGCCTCAGATAGTAATTCTACTGTCTACTGAATATGGTTTGGGCCTCAGATATTAATTCGACAGTTTAGTGAATATACAAAATGTTGAACCCAAGGGCTAAGGGTCGACGAGGACGTGGGCGCGGGCGTTTAAGTAATGTAGGGGGCAGAGGCCGTGGTCCCGGGCAGGGTGACACAGTACATGCTGATGAGGGAACAGTGGAACGCCGCAGAGTTTCGCTCCCTAGCTTCATCTCGCAACTTACAGGGTCACGTGGTGTCACGCTCTGATGTGGAGGGAATAGCCACACCGAGCGTACGAGGTAAGGGAACAGACCAAAACCATGGAAACGGTCACCTCCTGCAGGGAACCCTGAAACTAGGCCCTGACTGACTACCAGTATGAACAAGCCTGGGTTGTAGGAGAGTTCATACACAGGAACCTAATAATAAATGCACCCTAGAAAACCCTGCAGCTAGTGACACAAGAAAGAGTAAACCTGTTCCTCCAAGAGTAAGGACGAACATGAGACTCCAAAAGGAAAACCACAAAAGGGAAAAAGTCACTTATCTTAGCAGATATCGCAGCAACCGGATCTCAGCCGAGATCCACACCACACACTACTAAGTAGGCAGAAAGTATAAACCGCAAGGGATACTGGGAGAGGAAGCGGTAAATAGGAGAAAGATAATTACCACAGCCAAGGGGAAGGGGTGTGGTAAACAGCAACCAAACCAAGGGAAAAGCATGTCAAATTATGTCACTTTTGAAAGCCACGCAGAACGTCTGATACCAGACGCAAGCCCACTCGTGACATTACCCCCCCCCCTTTACGGGTGACCTCCGGGCACCCAGGACCAACTTTATCAGGATGACACCTGTGAAAGGCTTTCACCAAACGACTGGCATTCACTTCAGATGCCGGTACCCATGACCTCTCCTCAGGACCATAACCCTTCCAATGAACAAGATATTGAAGAGTCCCACGGAGAACTCGAGAATCAATTATCTTGACAATCTGGAATTCCAAATTACCATACACCAAGACAGGCGCGGGTGGCAAGGGAGATGGCTCCAGAGGTTCAACATATCTCTTAAACAAGGATCTGTGAAACACATTATGGATTTTCAGGGCCTGAGTAAGTTCAAGACGAAATGCTACAGGATTAATAATGGCCGTGATCTTATATGGGCCAATAAATCTTGGACCCAGCTTCCAAGAAGGAACTTTCAACTTAATGTTCCTAGTAGACAGCCACACAGAATCACCCACACTTAGGTAAGGATCATTCATACGTCTCCTGTCAGCCACACGTTTGTACTTGTTAGCCATATTTATCAAGTTATTTTGAATTTTTCGCCATATA